>JASDQU010373208.1:104956-124341 GCA_032191745.1 Picea mariana
AATAATGAGTCATATTTACATCAAACACTATTGGGTCCATTACCCAAAACTTTGTGCTACGGGTCTTTCTTCAAGGGTTGACATCAATGACAACCAACCTTAATCAACAACGCTAGCTTCTTATTTATACAAGAATGGCACGTGTGAAAGGGTTTCACTGGTAGGAATGACCTGTCACTCTTGGTGGGTAAACCCACCTTTAATTAATTCTGGGTCTTCAATAATGACTGTTGGGGCCGAATTCTTATTCTTCCCTTTATAATTGTCTGATGACCAATCCACAAAAGGGGATTTGGTCCTTATGCAATTACCAACATGATTAATCCACAATGGGGATTAATCCTAATAATAAAATAACAATAATAATAAGAATTCTCTTCGCAGTTACATTATTTCAACACCTTAGTAGGTTCTGCACAACCTCCCAGTCTTAGGAACATTCTTAATCTTCCCTGCGAGTCAGATTGACTCTTTGATTTCCGCACAGGATATCTCCCACACGCTAGTGTGTATCCATAGGTCCTTATGAGTTTTCCTATGCACACAAGCACTATGAACCAACTCTCACCTCGTGATCACTGATAATACCACAACATTTACCCGAAAGGGTACTTCAGGTTCTGCGACTTCGCGATCCCATATGTGAGTTCTCCTGTCTCGTCAATCCCCGAAACACGAAAGGGCTAATGGGTCTCTGAATCCTCCCTTGAATTTTCCCTGATGTGACCTCCAACTAAGAACTGCGGCCTAAACGTTTTGGCACCTTAGGATTTCTCTTACCGACGAAACCAAATGCAACGAATTCCTTCACTGATGGCTGAAATCCTGATAACTCTTCGCCACAAATAAACAACTTTACACCTCCTCCAATCGAACAGTCCTGATTCTATCAGGACTTCATGAATCGGGAGTTCACGACTCTCGACTCCATGTCATAGCCTCCTCCACTTCCCAAATTCTGAAACAACGAAATTCGTGTGCAAAATCAACGATCCTCATTGATCCAGATCCAACAGCCACTATTCCTCCTAAGATTTTGAGTGCAGAAAAATTCTTGGCCTTATCTTCCTTATTGGTTAACTAGATCCAACGGCCCATGGTAGGTCGACACTTCTCATGGAAGCGTTTCCACCGTCCTTTCCATTTTCAACACTCGTTTTCCAAACACTCTGGCATCAACCCTTCTAAACTTTCCTTATTACGGGTGACCTCGACCTTCATCTCCCTTTGAACACTTCAAAGGTTCTATCCATTCTAAGATTTCACTTGCAACTCAAGGATATCCAAAATATTTTTTGCATACACTCCTTGTGGCATTTGCAAATAACCTCTAGTTATTTGGCCCTTCGAATCTCTGCACTTCTTGCAACAACAGTCCTTCAATCCTCCTCCTTGATGGATAAAATTCAATGCTTTAACTATCCTGCGCACACCTTGCACAGCTCCAGGAAAATATTACACTTCTACTGATATGAGTACAATGATATCCCTCTTGAGCTTTCTGAGATAAAACTCAGAACTTCATCAACGCACACCTTGCGGACATTCACTGCACTCTTTGTAGAAATTCTCAGGAAGAGAAACAATTGAAATCATTCTTCCCTTCTCTTAGACTTCATACATTCAACATGAAATCACAAGTAGACACATAGCATTGAAACAAATGCATAACACAGAAACAAAACAACTGTAAACATACCATTCAAAAGATGTAAACAGTAAGCCTAACAACACCATGAACTTGAGTCAAAGATTTCTTATATTAACTATGTGTTCCTATACATGGTTCAATAGCAACAACTATCTGTCTCATACAATCCTACCATCTCTATTCTTCTATGCTCTTCTCTTCTACAACTCAACAACTTACATAAATTCTTCATAACACAATGATACACGCGAGGGCGTCTTTTATGAGTTTTCCCTCCTACAACTCTAAGCTATCTAATCAAAAGTAAAAGCTACCTAGTTTACATTCAATACAAATAAATGCCTCCATATCTGACAGATGAGAGAAACGCTCAAGATCTGTTTACAATCTCCAAAACATAAATGTAAATATGCTCTTCTAGCTATTACATTAATGCTTCTTCATTCAAATTCAAAATACTTTCAAAATGTGTGTTAGTGCTTTTCTAGTTGTCTTTGCCTTTGCGCTTGCTTTGTTGGCTTCTTACGATGCTCCTGCATCAATAATCTCTCTACATCTCATCAACACCATAGTATATTAACCCTTTTCACATTACATTGCCTTCTTATTTATACTTTTTCTTTTCCGCTTCTTGAATTCGTTCTTCCTCTATCTTCTTATCTTACCATTGGTGCTCGATGCTTTCGACCTTTTTCCACCAATTTTACAAATAACTCCTACAACTTTTGATTGTTTCCATTGCTTTTATGCTTTTATTTAGCTCTTGACATGTTTAATTGTTTCTATTTCTTTTAATATTCTAGTTGTCTCGTGACACTTTCCCAAAATTGCGAAACTTTCAAAACGGAGGGCCCAACAAGATAAAAAAGAAATTAAGATGTAAATTTCTTAGTGCTTGGTGCTTAAAATATCTCAAGATAAGATGGACATATGTGCGCATGTGTGTGTATAGACTTAAAAACATCCTATAAATTGCCACTTAAACTAAGTTGGCTTCTCAAACATGTGTTAATCCCATTTATTGATAGAGGGAAACTAACACTAGGATTCGAATTGGATCTTTGTCAAACCTTCTTGTAAATTTATAATAAGGATGAAATGTTTATTTTTATTTTTATTTTGTCCTTTTGGAAAAAAATGGAAGTGGAGAAAAACCATTGTGATGGTTTCCTTCCAAAGGAATCTCATTAAAAATTAAGGTTGTAGTGAAGAATGAGGAACAAGGGAGGCAAGGAGAACTTGGTAAGTTTGCATAGATGACAACTTGAAGAGTGAAACCTGCTTGAAAATTGATCAACAAAGGAATCAAGGAGCCTATCCATGATGGGTGAAGGCATCTCTAAGACATGGGAATATGCATTTGTTTTCATGAATAACAATGCATGAGATTTTTGGGCATGCATAGCTCACCCATTGTAATGAATTTCCCGAGAAAAACAAATCTCTATTGTTTATACTGTGTGGGTGTAATATTCTTTATGGAGGTATGTTGTGGTTTTGGTTTGAGTTGTATTACTTGAAATTTCTATTTTGGTTAGTAGATGGAAGCTTCATTAGATGAATCCTCTTTGAGCTTCATTTTTTCTTGTTTATTGAGTTTACACTTACCTACATTATTTCCTCCTCTAGGATTTTTATTTAATTGTTGGGAGAATTTACTTATTCCTAGGTGATTTTATACCTATCTAGGAATTCTATTTTATTGCTGTGTGAATTTACTTTTGTTTGGGAAATTTTATACCTCTCTAGGCGTTCTATTTTATAGCTAGAGAAATTTACTTTTTCTTGGGTGAATTTAGACCTCTCTGGGTGTTTTACTTTGTCTCTGGGCATTTTTATCCATAACTGAGTGTCTAAATCCATCCATAGAGCATTTTATTTCTTTTTGGTCGACTTAATTCATCCAATGGGTGTTTTTTGTCCCCTAGGTGTTTTTCTCCACTATTGTATGACTAAATCCACCCACAAAACATCTTCTTTACTATTGGTTAACTTTATTCTCCCCATGGGCATTTTTTCCCCCTGTTGGATGACTAAATTTGGCCACTAAGAATTTCCTTCATTGTTGGTCTTAGACACATATTTCATTGTTTAATGAGTGTTCGACCTGAACCTTCTGATACACACAGTTTGGGAACTTATTTGGTATGGTCTAGTGACCAAAAACAATGCAAACCAAACAATAAACAAGCCAAAGAATAGAAAACATATTTATTTTGTTGAAGCATCCATGTTGATAAAATGGATAGGCCATAGGACCACCATTTATGGATCACTATGGCAAGTCTAACACCTTCACTCACTGATATGTATTTGAGGGGATCATAGCCCACTTTCTTCACCAACATAGATACCTATGCAGAATTATATTTTTTTCTCTACCTCATCACTATCCATGAGGCTTTGCATAGGGTTATATTTCTTTTGGAGTCTACCAAGCCTCAATCCTTTGCACTTGGGTTTAGTGCTTATCCTGTCCTTTTGAGAAATTGATCATTATTGGTACATGTAGTGCCAACACACACCTCTCCTTTAATACTCCAACATAAAACAAATCCATATTCATATATCCATCATTCAAATTGACAATTGTTGTCAATACAAGTGCAAAAGTAATAAACTCTTCATCACTCAAAGGTCAAATCACTTACAGAAAGGATGCACTACTCCCACATTAGTGATAACACCTTCTGGCATTAAAAATGACAAGGATGGTTGATCCAACAGTAATAAATGAGATAACTATCATTTACTGTCTTCTCTACCACGTGCCATTTAATTAATATAAATGTGTGGTTTCTACAACAACATCTCACCCATGGTTGGTTCACTCACTCTAATAATTGTTGCATATAGACAGAACTCCACTTCAATAATTTTCCACCTCTTCCAACCATGACAATCATGCTCGATATGATTAGTTCTTCTGCATAAGTGTTATTATCCTACACAACATAGTATTTAATGTCATGTTGAATTGTGATACATGTTGGCAATAGAGGAAATTCTCCAACGATGAAGTTGGAATAGAGAGGTGTTGCACCAAACACATTAGGGTTAGGGTTTACACTTGGAAGCCAGTAAGTGAAATTTGGAATGGGTTTCTCCACATGGTAAGGTTAACCAGAAGATTGCATGTGTGGGGTCACTTCTCAAGATGAAGATAACATGCAACTTTTGGGCAGTGAGGAATAAATCATGGGATTACACTCGAAGTTGGAGATAATAATAATAATAATAACAATAATAATTTATTTTAAAGATCACAACGAAACATCAAATTGGCATATGAGACCCCTAATATATAATCCTAGCCTAAAAACCAGTTTTTTTTTTTTTTAAATCTTCCCTAATTTAAACCAATAATATATATAATTAATAATTTTACACAATATATGTAAAATAATATAAATAGCAATGCAATAACTATCACCCCAACAACCCATATGCCCTCAACACATTTTTAACTTTTATGGATGTTAATGGCCATGAAGTCTTTCACTTCTTCACCATGGACCCTGGTTTTCCTAATTCATTGGCTTGTTGACCATGTCTCATTGCCTATATAAACAACAACCTATTCTCCATTGCCACTGTGCCACAATCTCATCATCCGTCTTGACGTCGCGGTGTCGAATCCTGTTCATGTAAAAATGTCGACCAACCCCGCGCGACTAGATGAGGTCTGATTAAAAATATTTGTTTTTGGTTAATAAATGTTATTTAATTTCAAATTATAATTTTAAATCATAATTTAATACAAATTTATCAATATTTGAGATTTTGATTAAAAATATTTGGTTTTTGTTAATAAATATTATTTAATTTTAAATTATAATTTTAAATCATAATTTTATACAAATTTATCAAATATAAGTGATATTGTTTTAAAACAATATTTAATTTTAAATCATAATTTAATATAAATATATCAAACATAAATGATATAGTTTTTAAAAATATTTGTTTTTTTTAATAAATGTTATTTAATTTCGAATTATAATTTTAAATCATAATTTAATACAAATTTATCAATATTTGAGAAAAATATTTGGTTTTTGTTAATAAATATTATTTAATTTTAAATTATAATTTTAAATCATAATTTAATACAAATTTATCAAATATAAGTGATATTGTTTTAAAACAATATTTAATTTTAAATCATAATTTAATATAAATATATGAAACATAGATGATATAGTTTTAAAACAATATTTAATTTTAACTCATAATTTAATACAAATTTATCATGATATTGTTTTAATACATGATATTATTTAAAGATTATTTTTATTAAGTAGTGAAGATTAACCATGTTCCAATTTTGTCTAACCTAGATGATATTGTTTTAAAACAATATTTAATTTTAACTCATAATTTAATACAAATTTATCATGATATTGTTTTAATACATGATATTATTTAAAGACTATATTTATTAAGTAGTGAAGATTAACCATGTTCCAATTTTGTCTAACCTTAATGCTTAATTGAGTTATTTGCATGTTCCAATTTTATTTAACCTTTAATTGAGTTTTTTTGCATGTAAAAAATGATAACAATATATTTATTAAAAAGTAATGATTTGCTTCACTATTTTAAAATGATAATTATATTTTTAATCATTATTTTTAAATTTATATTTTTAAAAATCATTTTTAAATATTAATTAATATTAATATTAATATTTCATAATTTTTATTAAAATTAAATTAAAATTCTTTATTAGAAATATATGTTATAATCTAAAAATTAATGAATTTTTTTTTTTAATATTCTAAAAAATTATGAAAATGTCCTCTCTTTTTAACCATTTTAAATAGAAACCTTTAAATTCTCTTTACATCTTTCTATCTTGATTTTGATTATTTCATCCCAAAAAAAATCATTTAAGTCTATATTCTGTATAATTTGAATTTGATTATTTTATCCTAAAAAATCATTTAAGTTGATCTTGTATATAATTGATATTCTTTTTTTTTAAAATTCAATAATATTTTATCTTCAATTTTATTTTGATTTTCATCATTTCATCTCAAAAATATCATTTAAATGAGTTTTCTATATAATTGATATCCATTTTTTTCAAAATTCAATAACATTTTATGTTAATTTTTATTTTTTAATTATTAATCTTGAATCTATAACTTAATCTAGTATATATATTTTAAGTATCTACTGTATCAGTTATGAACAAAATTTACAAAAAAGACACTATTGTTCCAAACCCCAAAGAGACCATGATTGTCTCTTGGGATCAAAAACACAAAAAACAATCTTTCCTCAAAGGGGAAACCAAGCTAGAGAATAGAACATATGTCTTAAAACCTTAAAAGCATAAACCCTAGTTGGTCTATATCCACTTAAAAAAATGAAATGTACTAAAATTGGAGAACCTTCGATCATTGAGCATGAGGAACCCAAGGGAAGGAGGGACTCGAGTTGCCTCAACGAGAAATAACATTAGATGTTTCAAGACTAGGTTGATTCCCAATTGGAGAAACAAAGGTCCTCCATGATGATGAGTGAGTCAAGTCACCACCTTGATCAGGTAGGTGTTCTGAGCTTCTAGGGATTTCATTCTGCACTTGAGCGGGTGGAAGTCTTCCTTTGGAATCATGAGCACATCCTCCACCTGTGCAAAATATCACTATGTTCAGCCGATTGAACCTTGCCATATCCATTTCTGATTTTGAATTGGGGCAAGGGTACAACCCTTGCATCATTTGTTTCATGAGGCCAAAATGTGAGATCAAACTAAGATCTCCCACATTCATCTTCATTAATATTGTCAGCCCTTGCAACCTCGAAATTAAAACAACATGAAGCTCCATGATGGTTTCAATGATTGGCGAAGGGATAGATTTTTCGTGTTGCATGTTGACTGCATCCACCTGTTGTCTCAAGCTAGGTGTCAGCTCGGCCATGCCAACCACATTACCTCCTAAACTAGATGACACCCCATCCGAGGAGGGAATATCATCTTGTGTAAGAGAGAAACAAAATTGGTTGAGAGGGAGGGGAGGGAGCTCATCCCAGGTAGTGTCAAAAAACAACGAGGGGTTATCAAAGTTGGCGTTAGATAGGAGGTCAACCACTTTGTTAGAATATCTCTAAACATGGGATGGGATAAGGCCAAATATACCTAGTAAGAGAGTTCCAAGAAGGTCAATCAGATATTCCAGTCTCCTATGAGTGGAGAGTTTGGAGGAATACGAGCCCCATTGGAGTTTGGTGATGAAGTGGATAATGAGCTTGGAATACCCTTCTACAATAAGTTGAGAAAATTGTAGCTTCTGGGAAATTTGAAGACCTATGACCAGATCCTAAAGTTTAGCCACATTAGAAAAAGATTATGAATATGTCCTCTCTTTTTAACCATTTCAAATAGACTTAAAAATATATTTACATCTCTCTATTTTGATTTTGATCTTTTCATCCCCAAAAATTGATTAAGTGTGTCTTCTGAAGATTATGAATATGTCCTCTCTTTTTAACTATCTCAAATAGAAATCTTAAAACTCTTTTTACATCTGTCTATCTTGATTTTGATCATTTCATCCCAAAAAATCATTTAAGTCGGTATTCTATATAATCTAAATTTGATCATTTCATCCCAAAAAACCATTTAAGTTAATCTTCTATATAATTGATATTCATTTTTTTCAAAATTCAATAATATTTTATCTTCAATTTTATTTTGATTTTCATCATTTCATCTCAAAAACATCATTTAAGTGATTTTTCTATATAACTGATATTCATTTTTTTCAAAATTCAATAGCATTTTATCTTAATTTTTATTTTTTAATTATTAATCTTGAATGTATAACTTAGTGTAGTATATTTTTTTAAGTATCTATCGTATTAATTATAACACAAGATATGTCTCAGAACCAATCTAGATAACACAACATATATCTTAAAACCTTAAAAACATAAACCCTAGTTGGTCTATATGCACTAAAAGAAATAAAATGTACTAAAATTGGAGAACCTTCGATCATTGAGAATGAGGAACCCAAGGGAAGGAAGGAATCAGGTCGCCTCAACGAGAAACACCATCAGATGTTTTAGAACTAGGTTGATTCCCAATTGGAGGAACAAAGGTCCTCCATGATGATGAATGAGTCATGTCACCACCTTGATCAGGTAGGCGTTCTGAAATTATAGGGATTTCATTCTGCACTTGAGTAGGTGGAAGTACTCCTTTGGAAGAATACTTAAGGAAATCATCATTTTTGAGTGCTAGTACAATTCCACGGTACAAAAGAATTTTGATTTCCTGATCCTCATGCAACCAAGATCATGGATTAATCATCCCACCTAAAACTTCACCTCCTCATCATATTGAATTCCATGATTAGATGAATCTCTGCTTCCAGGGATGACATTGTGGCTTTGTCCTCGGGAAAAAACGTCCTCATAGAACTCTACAACAACCATTGTTTCTTTGGCTGCGCGAGACGAACTCACAGAGGGGGAACAAGGATTTCAACCTCTTATATCCATATCAAGATATACTAGACAAATAAGTAAACCCAAAAAACTATTCATAAAATTAGAGTAATTTCAAATACACAGGAGCTGAGTAGCTTCCAGAGTACTACCAAAACTATTTATCCTCTCCAGGTCTAAAATACTTCCCAACAACCAACCAACCAAGCGTTCATAGTTTTTTTTTTATCATGAATACCTAAATGATGAGGAATCATGGGAACATCCTCCACCTCATGAAAAATATCATTATGTTCAGCCAATTGAACCTCTCCATATCCAGTTCTGATGTCAATTTGGGGCAACGGTACAACCCTTGCATCATCTATTTCATGAGGCTGAAATGTGTGATCAAACTAAGATCTCCCACATTCAATTTCATTAATATTGTCGGCCCCTTGCAACCCCAAAATTAAACCAGCAAGAAGCTCCATGATGGTTTGAATGATTGGCAAAGGGATAGATGTGTTTTGTTGCATGTTGAGTGCATCCATCTGTTATCTCGAGCTAGGTGTTAGATGCACCATGTCAACCAAATTACCTCCTAAACTAGATGACACCCGATCCGGGGAGGGGATATCAACTTCTGTAAGAGAGAAACAAAATTGCTTGAGAGGGAGGGGAGGGATCTCATCCCAGGTAGTATCGAAAACCAACAAGGGGTTATCAAAGATGGCGTTAGCTAGGAGGTCGACTAATTTGTTAGCATCTCGCTAAACATGGGATAGGATAAGGCCAAACATACCTAGTAAGAGATATCCAAGAAGGTCAATAAGATATTCTAGTCTCCAATGAGTGGAGAGTTTGGAGGAAGAAGAGCCCCATTGAAGTTTGGTGAGGAAGTGGATAATGATCTTGGAATCCCCTTCTACAATAAGTTGAGAAAATTGTAGCTTCTAGGAAATTTGAATACCTCTGACCAGAGTCGAAAGTTTAGCCACATTATTGGAAATGATTCCCAAGTAACCATAGTATATTTGAAGGATATTTCCATTGTTATCCCTAAAGACTCATCAATAATTATTAGTCTCTAGATTTTCTTTAGAGGCACCATCAAAATTAAGTTTGATGAACCTAGGTAGGGGGGAGGACTAGGAAAAGGGGATGGAGGGTTTGGGAGGTGAGAAGAAGAAGGGAAATAAGGTGAGGGGGGGGAGGGTAACCAAACAGATAAAGGGGCACTCTACTGGAGAGAAAATTAAGGTCTTTAGGGTCCCATTTTTCTTTTGAGATGACCTCTTCAATGTTTTGTCTAATATTTCCCCAAATAATACTCAGAGACTTGGATTCATATTTGAATATTATTTTATTGTTCTCCTTCCAAATTTTTCATAATGTTAATCCTAAGAAGAGGTGTCAGATGTGATTGAGAATGTAGCTAGTGAAGCATGGATCACATGAGGATATGATTGTGGATCTGATGGAATTCTTGATGTGATAAGATTGCTTGAAAGCGATAACACCTTGGTCCCATAGTTTGTTACTAAAGGAGTAGAATTTGAGGAGATGTTCCATAGACTGATCATTTGGGTGTAGAGAGAACATAATCTCAAAAAGATGATCCCATGTGAGAATCTTATTGTGAACTACCTACCAAAGGTAGTGACCTTAGGCTAGAAGTTCACTTTCCAAATTTTCTTCAAGAAATACCCATTTGGGAGGTAAGAGTGTTGAACAGTAAGGTGATAAGATTCATTGAGGGTAAAAATGACATTAGGATTATAGTTGCATTTAAGTTTATTAGGCTAGGAGGATACTTTGATTTTCCTCTAATTGAGGAGGTTCATCAAGGATGAAAGAAGGGGATGTTCCTGGAGGGGAATGTGATCAGGATCTCCATTCCAGGATTTGCAGTTCGAAAATGTTGAGGTGAGAGACCAATAGACCTCAACCTGCTGACCCTTAAGATTTTGGAGAGAGATTTTCAAAAGATTCAACAACTTATCATATTAAATAGAGGAATTTTTTTGCCAAGAATCCTCCCCAAAAATATTTGAATTCCCATTTTGGATTTCCCGAAAGTTATTATGTTGAATAAGCCACCTATTTTTCCAAGAAAGGTTCCAAATGAGGGAGACATAGGAAGCATCCATCATTTGAATTTATGAGAAGTCAATTTTTTCTTTGTATTTATATTTTTGGAGGCCACTCAACAATTCCCCCTTTTGTTGTAGCCATCACCGCCAAATTGTTTCCCCAAGAGTTTTGTTGAGAATTTTGGGATGTCAGAGGCCAGGTACCCCTTTCAAATTTGGTAAGCATATGGTATTCTAGGCTACCAAGCCACATTTGTTTGAAGATTGGAATCCTTTCCACATAAAGTTCCTTTGAAATCCTCTAACGAACAAGAGAATTCTTTTGGGAGTTGTTAAGGCTAAAAAAATATATAGAGGAATCACTTGGAGAATAGGTTTGAGAAGAACCAATATACTGGAAATGTTGAGGGGGAAGAAGGTCCAACTAGATATCCTTTCGTTAAGTCATGAGATGATATATTTCCATGAACTATTGTGAACTCTAGAGGTAAGCAAGGGGACCCCAATATATTTGGACAAAAGGGAGCTCCTGGAAAATACCAAGATAAGGGTGATATGAAATTGGACTAAGAAGAGGGTGTTGAAGAAGAAAATATGAGACTTTAGGTGATTGATGGAAGTGTCAGAAGCTTCCATGAAATTGTCAATAAATTTTTTGGAGGCTCTGGCTTCATGAGCAGTGGGGAAACCTATTAAAATCGTGTCATAGACAAATTGGTTATGGGTAAATGGATCAACAATATGATGGATAGAAAAACCTCCGATCTTGCAATCAACCACTACATCTTTGAGGATATGACCTAACCCTTTAGCCATAAGAATGAAGAGGAACAATGAGAGGGGTTCTCCTTATCTGATACCACAAGAAGGGAGAAAGGGCGAGGAAGGGGTATCATTAAACAAGAGGGAGAAGAAAGTAGAGTAATTTAGGGCCATGATCCATATAACACAATCCCTATGAAACCAAAATCCAGGAGGAGTTTTTTAATGTATTGCCCGCTAATCTTATCGAAGGATTTTGACATGTCCAAGTTGATGAGCATGCTCGAGTTTTGAGTAGTTTTTAAGGAGTGAGAAACCTCATGAGCTAGGAGGATACTATTCAAGATTTGGCACCCCTCCACATATCTTTATTGTTCAAGGTAATTAGGGTCGGTAGAAGGGGCTCGAGGAAAATGGCGATAACTTTGGAGATAATCTTGTAAATGACATTGTAGAGGGAAATGGGGAGAAATATGTTAGGGTCAACTAAATTTTCATCTTTGGGGACAAGGGTAAATAAGGTGGCATACAAAGCTGGAATAACCCCAAAAATTATTTGGGACTCTTGCACAAGAGTTAAGACATCCCATTTGATTATCAACTAAAAATGATGGAAGAAGTATGAGGTGAAGCCATTAGGGCTTGGGGATTTTCTTGCAACCAAACTAAAATTAGTCACTTCAACATCAGAGAGGGAAATGGGTCGCATGATTCTGTTGTTTTTTTCATTAGAGATCGAGTGGGGGATATTTTGATAAATGGAATGAATGGCAGCAGAGTGATACATTTGGGGTTCTATAAGCAACTCTTATAAAAAAGAGGTTAGCTCTTACTCAATATCTGACTAAGAGGTGAGTTTGTTCTACTCACCCAAAATGAGATGAGTGATGTGATTGGAGTCTTTCATCTAGATCATGGAATGGTGAAATAATTTGGAGTTATGTTCTCCCTCCTTCAGCCATTGAACCCTTGATGTTTTTCTCCAGATAATTTCCTCTAGATTTTATTGTTCCTCAATTTGATTAGCCAAATATGTTTCCTACTTAGCCAAATCTAGTGATTGGCCATGGGAGATAATTTTCTTTTGAATTGTCTCGATCTGAGAGTTAAGGATCTTTTGAGCTTGGAAAATATTCCCAAAGAATATATTGTCCCATATTTCGATGTGATACTTAAGGGTCTTGAGACACTGTTGGAAACAATAAATGAGAGATACATTGAGTATCTTAGCCTCCTCCCACCAGGAATTTAAATTACCAAGGAATTCAGGATGAGAGGTCCATAAATTTTCAAACCAAAAGGGATTTTTTGGGGGTTTACTAAAGGTATCGAGGGAGAAACAGATTCGCTAGTGATAGGATCCTACTGCTTAAAGGATGGAAGGTCCCATTTGCATTCCAAAGAGCATGAGAGATTCTGAGATTAAAAGCCGATATAAATTAAAAGAATATTTTTGAGATCCTCCTCGGTGGTTGTCCAATTATAAATGCCATTACTAGTCTCTAGATTGATTAACTAGTGACCCAATATAAAATAATTGAAATCCAAGTGCTCTTGTTCCAAGTGTCTGAGACCTCCCTTATTTTCCTCTAGGGAGGTGATGATATTAAAGTCACCTCCCATTATCCATAAGTGGGGATGGGTTAGTTTAGTAATAAACTGCAATTATTGCAGAAAGATAATCTTTTCCCCCAACTGTTGTGGTCGATAGACATTCGTAATAAATCTTGAATTTTCTTCCCCAAGAGGTTGAAACTTTGTTGAAATACTATATTTTCTTCAAAAGAAGTTCCATAAAAGAAATTTATCTAGATTCCAAAGGAATGCAAGGCCTCCCACTGTCCCTGTAGAGTCGATGCGATAGAACATACTATCTTTTAAATTCTGGAGAAAATTGTCCCAAACACTTCTCTTGAACATTTAGTTTCTTGAAGAAGCATGATGTTTGGTGATTTTGAATGTAACTTGTTTCATAAGAGTTTATTCTTACGCTTACCATTAATTCCATGAATTTTATAGGAGATTAATTTCATTGGACACTTGGAGAGAGTTGGAATGTGTCCATGATTAGGGAATTCAAGCCTGAGTTCACCATGATGTCACTAATTTCGTGCAAGAGATGGAGGTTGTATTTCCTACCTCTCTATTTGTCTTCCTTAGGATTTTTCTTAGGATTAAGATTGTTGGGTTGAATTCCTATATTTGGATTTGACACAATGGCCTGAGAGGGTTGTGGGGCCTCCCTTCTTATTTTGTAAAGGGATTTCCTTACCAACTGAATATGTTATGGGGGAATCAATTGCACATCCTACCTACATAATCCATCTACAATGCTCTATAAATATATCCCATTTATCTCCATTTCATCCATCTTTAAGTCTATACCATCTTCTCTCTCTTGGATCATGGGGGTATCCTATAGGCGAGGCATATCAGGAGGGGGAACAAAATTTTGGGGTTTTTTGGGATCTTCGGGAATAAGAGGGGAGGATCCATAGATTTTCGAGTTTTAGGGTTGTTGGGGGCTGAAATCTATTCATTAACAATGTTGAATTCATGGGGGAGGGAGATAATGGCATTGAATGTAAGGTACTAGATGTAATATAATATGCAGAAACATGAATATTTAGAAGATATTTTTCGAGGGTCTAGAGGGACCATGAGGGACATGTTTATATATTTAAGCTGTGGTGAGACAAAATATTGGTGAAATTCTCATCATTCTTTTTAGGTTTATCTTTAGAGGGATTGGGAGGTTTAAATAATGGGTAGTCTCGATAGAGGTGACCATGCTCATGGAAGCGATGACAACGAAAAGGTTTGAATTCATAGTTCAAGGTTTGGAGCCATTTTACATCTTGGAAGGTCAGAAAGATCAATTATTAAATGAGAATCAAGACATTCATATATATGCATATGGGGGAATAAGTTGTATATTGTCCTTGTATGGTAGTTTCTGAGGACTTAACATAAGTGTCGAAGGTATTTCCTATTCCTTCCATAATTTCTTCCTCCTAGTACTTTTGCAAGAGAGAGTCTAGGAAGACCCAGGCAGGGGCAAAGGGAAAGTCCTCTTTGTCTAGGTTGAAGTTGTCCTTATAGTATCGGAGATTCAGACCCATAAAATGGAAGAAATAAGGGCCACCCTCAAAAATCCATTCACATTCATGGGGGTTTTCAAAAATAATAGTAAATAAACCTTTAGGGCTTAGTTTTAGATAAATACGACAAGTGGGTTTCCCATGAGAGCTGATCCAGGATACCAAATCCATATTAGTTGGAAAAATACCCAAGAACTTATCGATTATCGCATGATCTTTCATGTATTGCACATATCGTCAAAGCCAATTTGAACAAATCTCATATTTGGGTGTATCCATATCCTTCATAATGCAATGACCTGGTTCCATTTTATTGATAGGAACTTGACTATAGAACTTTTTTTTGAGGGTTTTTATCCCATTAAAAAAAATACCATATAATGGGAATTTCAAAAAATGAGGGAATCAAAGTGGAAATTTATCTTACTAAAAATTGAATTTATACAGTTATTAACTTACTCTTTTAACCATCACCTCTCTTATATTACTTATTAACCTTTTACCTTTAATTTTTAATATTTAACTTTAAATACTTAATCTTAAATTATATTTTTAATCATTAATTTTAAATTTCAAATATTCAATCTAGAATTTTTAATTATTCATTGTAATTGTTAATTTTATGTCGAAGACATGTATATAGGGACATATTTTTCCTGAAACCTTTCAATTAAGAAAAACTTGTCAAACAAACCACCTTGTATCTCTACACCTACAACTGTCCAACATTTCATGCTACAACCTTTTTTGTATGGCTTTGTGTAGGCTTCTTCTTGTTTTGTACCTATGCACTCAAATTTGAATCCTACTGAGTGTTGGATTTTCCTATTCACAGTCCCCTCCCATCCTCTTCTCGCTCTAGGGACATTCCCACTCTCCACCTCGACTTTGTACTCTAGAACGCCTCCACAATGGCTTCACGACCCATGATAACTTATTTAATAGGATTTGGAACTTATCATTGTGCCCTCACTGCTTCAATTCGTCTCCACATTGTTTCAAATCAACTTCTTCCGTGAATCCCCAACCACAATGAAATTCATCACAACATACTAGAGTAAACTTTGAAACTAAATTCATGCTCTCACACTAATTTTCAATTAAAATCGATAGAATTATTTGAATCCAAATATACTTTCATGCCTTGATCCTGGTCTTCAATATCTTAAACACAAAAAACCTCAATTTGCACTGCAACGTTATCCAAAGGAGTTTGTGATTTAGTGGTGATTTTGACTGAACTGTTGACTACAAATGCAAGTTTATTCTTTGCTCTTTCTCCCACAACATGACAGTCCAACCTCATCACAAAAAAATTAATAGTAAACTTGCTACAACAAAGTAAATCATAATAAAAAACACCTATGGAAGGAATGCATACTCCCAAGGTGAAATGGCATAACATGAAATCTAGATAAAACCTAAAATCAATAAATTCAAGCCACTAGGAAAACCCATTAAAAATTAAATCAAGTCAAGAAAAATAAAAAAGTATTTATCTCTCATAGCATACTTATAAGATTTAATGGAAAACAAAAAAACACAAATTTAGCTAAGGTATCGAAAAAATAAAAGACTCATTAATTTTTTTTTGTAGTGGAGATGAACAGATACATCATGTAGATTTGAGGTGTGAGATATATAAAGTGTAATAACTTACACTACTTCTTTTGTGCTTGAAAACTATAGCAAACCCGAATACAATGAGATGAGCGATCAATTAAACATTGATAAGGGTTGAAAATGAAGAGAATTTCAATAAAGATGAATAGTGTCTAACCATCCTTGTTGTAGGACAACCAACTCCCTAAGTACCCCTTTAAGAGATGGGGTATTAAATTTTTTCCTTCCTTCAACCATTTCCCAACCTCCTTTTGAGGACACCATCATATTTTGCTCACATAGATATTTCTATAAATTTTCTCAAAAAAGAGCTCTAGATAAAAACTTATGGTCATTTGAAGTTTTAAGGCTTTATTGGACAAATGTCTTTGTACTACCATGTGGCTCCATGTCATCATTCCCATTTGACGTGGCATTGATGTGCCCTTCTTGTAGGGCGTGTTTGTTGACTATATGTTGGTGTGGTGAATTTCACCTAGACACCAGACCTTCGACACATCGAATTTCAACCTATTTCATGCACAATGAGGAGCCCCACATTCTCCCAAGGTACGATATCACCAGATAACGACACCTATCTACTGGGTCATCAGGATCTCAGATCTTAGGATCTCAAGACTTTGACCCTTTTTACTATTCATATAGCCCAAAAGGCTCGATCCGAGATGAGATGGAGCCTAAGACATGTGGCCTTATCCACAATAGGCCACTAGTTCTAACATGTAGCCCTGCCACTATCTGCGACATGGCATGACATGTGGAACTTGTACTGCTTCAACACTTGACACTCATTTCCTCCACAGACCCTTATCTCCTTATGTCAAATATGCATGCCACTTGACACCACTCACATCATGACATGTGGACCCTCCACATGGGTTGTCATGGATGTACATGTCATTGTAGTTCCCAAGGTTCACCTAATAGGGATTCGACAATTTTCCACCTTCTATTCATTGAATGAAATCATTTGACATAATATCATATCTATAAGGCATCAGTCATTGACCCGTTTTGTAAGGCATATTTCCCAAAAACCTCTCGGTGGTCCCATGTCTGAAATATAGCTAACATCCTAGGGCATGTGGCCCTATCTGGTCATGTAATCTGGCATGAAACGTGGTGCTCGTACCACTCGACACGTGGCATGTTTTTTCCACTTGGACCATCGTCCAAATATGAGAAATCAAGGTGACACATGAAACCACCGAGGGGTGACATGTGGCCCTCCCTCATCATGACACATGGAACCGCCATGTAATCGTGGACATCACAACCCCTTACCGACCTCTTTTAGATTAAAACGCCCCATGGTCCATCATATGGGGATTACGAGATACTTAATTAGGGTAATCCCATTATTAAGGGACATAATACCGCATTGATACTCAGGGTTACAGGTTTAGGATATCTACAAATGAGATCTATTGCACTCAGATCCAACGGATTTTATGGTTTCCTTTCACAATTCTAGTGTGGTAGCGACTCAAGGGATCACACAATGGATGTTGATTCGTTGATCCACAGATCAACAGTTCTCATCTTGGATTGGGGAATGTTGGGGAATGCGAGATTTATGGAACGAGAACGTTGCACACCCCAACTCCATCACCAATTTCTCCTCAAAGCGGAAACACCTCTTCTACTAGTAATGTTAATGTAGTCTATACTCCCAAAATTACGATCACAAGTGCCTCTATTGATTCCAAGCAGGAAGAATCATACCCTAGAATGAATACCATTGGGTATGATAGAATTGGAGCAATAGTCCAAGTGATTATTATTTTTAAACAATGATCAAGTACTTTGAAGCCCTTTCTTTCGATATTAATAAATTATTTCCAAAAAAGGATCTTCTCAGCCACATGGTTTGTTTCGATATTCATAAATTATTTTCAAAAACAGACTCAACCACATGGTATTGGCCACATGTGGTATTGAGTTTTTGGATTACATATGATGAAAGTTTATAAAATATTCCTGATACTCCATTGTAAAATGTCAAAATTTAAGTAGTAGATATTCACCGAACCTTAACAATAAATCTATTGTTTGAGGATTTTCATGACTAATTTAATTGGATAATTTATAGTTGCTAATTTTTTCTTAAAGATTTTCATAGTTAATTTAATTGATTCTCATTATTTCTTGGTAACTGTGGTTTTATATTTGAGAAGTATTAAAAAATATTTGGTTTTTTGTTAACAAATATTATTTAATTTTAAATCATAATTTAATACAAATTTATCAATATTTAAGAGGTTTCATTAAAACAATTATTTATTAATAAATCTTATTTAATTTTAAATCATAATTTAATACACAATTATTAAATATACATAATATTGTTTTAAAACAATATTTAATTTTAAATCATAATTTAATACAAATTTATCAAGTATATTTAATTTTAAATCATAATTTAATACAAATTTATCTAAATGATATTGTTTTAAAACATGATATTATTTAAAGATTATATTTATTAAGTAGTCAAGATTAACCATGTTCCAATTTTATTTAACCTTAATGTGTCATTGAGTGTTTTGCATGTAAGAAACGATAATAATATATTTATTAAAAGTAATGATTTGCTTCACATAATCAGCCAATCACAATTTTATTATTTCTAATTATTATTTTAAAATTTTTATTTTTAAAAAAAATTTTTAAATATTAATTAATATTTAAATTTATATTTCATAATTCCTA
>JASDQU010373208.1:124566-147234 GCA_032191745.1 Picea mariana
CTTTACATCTCTATCTTGATTTTGATCATTTCTTCCAATTTTTTATTTATTTAAGTGGGTATTCTAAAAATTATGAATATGTGATTTCCTTTTAACCATTTCAAACATAAACCTTAAAACTCTCTTTACATCTCTCTATCTTGATTTTGATCATTTCATCCCAAAAATTCATTTAAGTTGGTCTTCTATATAATTTGAATCTGAAAATTTCATCCCCCAAAAAATTAAGTTAGTCTTCTATATAATTGATATTCATTTTTTTCAAAATTCAATAATACTTTATCTTAAATTTTGTTTTGATTTTCATCATTTTATTCCTCAAAAAAAATCTTTTAAGTAAGTCTTCTATACAATCGATATTCATTTGTTTCAAAATTCAATAACATTTTATCTTAATTTTTTTTTAATTATTAATCTTGAATCTATAACTTAGTATATATATTTTAAAGTGTCTATCGTATTAATTATAAACAATATTTACAAGAAAGACACTATTGTTCCAAAGCCCAAAGAGACCATGACTGTCTCTTAGGATCAAAAACACAAAAAATAATCTTTCCCCAAAGGGGAAACCAAGCTAAAGAACACAACACACATGCCTTAAAACCTTAAAAACATAAATCCTAGTTGGTCTATATTCACTAAAATAAATGAAATGTACTAAAATTGGAGAACCTTTGGTCATTGAGAATGAGGAACCCAAGGGAAGGAGGGACTTGAGTCGCCTCAACGAGAAACAACATGAGATGTTTCAGGACTAGGATAATTCCCAATTGGAGGAACAAAGGTTCCCCATGGTGACGAGTGAGTCAAGTCACCAGCTTGATCTGGTAGGCATTCTTAGCTTCTAGGAATTTCATTCTACACTTGAGCAGGTGGAAGTCCTCCTCCTTTGGAAGAATACCTAAGACAACCATCATTTTTGTGTGCCAGTACAATTACAGGGTACAAAAGAATTTTGATTTCCTGATCATGGTGCAACGAAGATCAAGGATTAATCCTCCCACGTGAAACTTCACCTCCTCATCGTATTTGAATTCCATGATTAGATGAATCTCTGCTTCCAGGGATGACATTGTGGATTTATCCTTCTCTAGAACAAAATCCTCATAGAACTCTGCAACAACTACTATTGCTTTGGCTATGCCAAACAACCTCACAAAGGGGGAATGAGGCTTTCGACCTCTTGGATCCATATCAAGACATACTAGAGAAAAAGGTAAACCTAGAAAACTATTCATAATATTAGAGTAATTCCAAATACACAGGAGATGAGAAGCTTCCATAGCACTACCACAACTATTTATCCTCTCCAGGTCTGAAATAATTCCCACCAACCAACTAACCAATCCTTCATAGTTTTGTTTATCATGAATGCATGAGTAATGAGGAATCCTGGGAACATCCTCCACCTCATGCAAAACATGACTCTCTTCAGCTGATTGAACCTCGCCATATCGAGTTATGATGTTGAATTGGGGAAAGGGTACAATCCTTGCATCATCTATTTCATGAGGATGAAATAGGGAACCAAACTAAGACCTCCCACATTAATCTTCATCAATATTGTCGTCCCCTTGCAACCCCAAAAGTAAACCAGCAGGAAGCTCCATGATGGTTTGAATGATTGGCGAAGGGATAGGTGTGTCATGTTTCATGCTGAGAGAAGCCATTTGTTGTCTTGAGCTAGGTTTCGAATCCACCATACCAACCATATTACCTCCTAAACTTTATGACACCCCATCCAGGGAGGGAATATCATCTTGTGTAAGAGAGAAACAAAATTGCTTGAGAAGAAGGGGAGGGAGCTCATCTTAGGTAAAGTCGAAAAACAATGAGGGGTTATCAAAGATGGAGTTAGCTAGGAGGTCAACCACTTTGTTAGCATCTTGTTGAACATGGAATGGGATAAGGCCAATAATACTTGGTAAGAGAGAGCCGAGTAGGTCAAACAAAGATTCAAGTATCCAATGAGTGGAGAGTTTGGAGGAAGAAGAGCCCCATTGGAGTTTGGTGAGGAAGTGGATAATGAGATTGGAATCCCCTTCTACAATAAGTTGAGAAAAATGGAGCTTGTGGGAAATTTTAAGACCTTTGAACAGGGCCCAAATTTCAGCCACATTATTGGAAATTATTTTTGAGTAATCATAGCATATTCAAAGGATATTTCCATTATTGTCCCTAAAGACTCATCCATAACTAGTAGTCTCTAGATTTTCTTTAGAGGCACCATCAAAATTATGTTTGATGAAGCTAGGAGGGGGGGAGAACTAGGAAAAGGGGATGGGGGGTTTTTGGGGTGAGAATAAGAATGGAAATAAAGTGAGGGGGAGGAGAGTAACCAAACAGATAAAAGGGTACTCTCCTGGGGAGAACAATAAAGGCCTTTAGGGTCCCATTTTTCATTTGAGATGGCCTCTTCAATGTTATATCTAATCTTGCCCCAAATAATAGTAAGAGACTTGGATTCATATTTGAATATTCTTCTATTGTGCTCCTTCCAAATTTATCATAGTGCAAATCCTGGGAAGAGGTGTCAGATGTGATTGAGAACATGGCTAGTGAAGCATGAATCACACGAGGATATGATGGTGGATACGATGGAATTCTTGATGCGATCATATTTCCTGAAAGCGATAACACCTTAGTCCCATAGTTTGTTACTGAAGGAGTAGAATTTGAGGAGATGTTCCATAGAATGATCATTTTGGGTGCAGAGAGAAAATAATCTTGGTTCCTATAATCCCCTCTCGAAAATATGATCCCATGTGAGAATATTCTTGTGAACTACCTACCAAAGGAAGGTAGTGACCTTAGGCCATAAGTTCACTTTCCAAATTTTCTTCAAGAAATCCCCACTTGGGAGGTCAGAGTGTTGAGTAGTAAGGTGATAAGTTGCTTTGAGGGTAAAAATTCAAGTAGGATGATAGCCCCGTCTAAGTTTATTGGGCTAGGAGGAGACTTTGATTTTACTCTAATTGAGGATATTCATCAAGGATGAAAGAAGGGGATGTTCCTAGAGGGGAATGTGGTCAGGATCTATATTCTAGGATTTCCAATTCAAATATGTTGAGGTGAGAGACCAACAGACCTTGACCTGTAGACCTTGAATATTTTGGAGAGAGATATTTAAGGGATTCAACAACTAATCAGATTGAATAGAGGGAATTTTATACCAATAATCCTCCCCAAAAAGAGTTGAATTCCCATTGTGTATTTCCCGAAAGCTATGTTGTTGAATAAGCCACATGTTTTTCCAAGAAAAGTTCCAAATGAGGGAGCCATAGGAAGAATCCATCATTTGAATGGGTTCTGAGGAGTCAAGTTTTTATTTGTATTTATGTTTTTGGAGGCCACTCAACAATTTTCCATTTTTTTGTAGCCATTACCACCAAGTTGTTTCCCCAAGAGTTTTGTTGAGAAATTCAGGATATCGGAGGCCAAGTACCCCTTTTAACTTTGGTAAGAATATGGTATTCTAGGCTACCAAGGCCCATTTTTTTGAATCTTGGAATCCTTTCCACAGAAATTTCCTTTGAAAGCCTTTAATAGAACTGAGAATTATTTTGGGAGCTGCTAAGGCTGAAAAAAGATATAGAGGAATCACTTGGAGAACAGATTTGAGAAGAACCAATATACTAGAAATGTTGAGGGGGAAGAAGGTCCAACCATATAACCTTTCATTGAGTCGTGAGAAGATATATTCCCATGAACTATTGTGAACTCTAGAGGTAAGAAATGGGAACCCAATATATTTGGACGAAAGGGAGCTCCTGGAAAATCCCATGATACAGGTGATATGAAATTAGACTAAGAGGAGGGTGTTAAAGAAGAAAATATAAGACTTTAGGTGATTGATGGAAGTTTCATAAGATTCCATGAAATTGTCAAGAAATTTTTTGAAGGCTCTAGCTTCACGAGCAATGGGGAAACCCATTAACATCGTTTCATAGACAAATTGGTTATGGGTAAAGGGATCAACAAAATTATGGATAGACAAAACTTGGTGCTTGTGATCAACCACTACAGCTTTCGAGATATGACCTAACCCTTCATCCATAAGAATAAATAAGAACAATGAGAGGGGATCTACTTATCTGATACCACGGGAAGGGAGAAAGGGAGAGGAGGGGTACCATTAAAAAATATGGAGAATAAAGTAGAGTAAATTAGGGCCATGATCCATCTAACCCAATCCCGGTGAAAACCAAATCCAAGAGGATTTTCTTAATGTACTTCCCGCTAAGCCTATTGAAGGATTTTGACATGTCCAACTTGATGAGATTGCCCCAATTTCCAACATTTTTTAAGGAGTGAGAAACCTCATGGGCGAGGAGGATACTATCTAAGATTTGGTGCCCCTCCACATATCCATATTGTTCATGGGTGATTAGGGTGGGCAGAATGGGCTTGAGGCAAATGTCGATAAATTTGGAGATAATATTGTAAATGAAATTGTAGAGGGAAATGGGGAGAAATTTGTTAGGGTCAACTACCTTTTCATATTTGGGGACAAGGGTAAATAAGGAGGCATACAAAGCTGGAAGAACCCAAAAATTTCTTTGGGATTCCTGCACAAGAGTTAAGACATCCCATTTTATTATCGACCAACAATGATGGAAGAAGTATGAGGTGAAGCCATTAGGGCTTGGGAATTTTCTTGCAACCAAATTGAAACTAGTCACTTCAACTTTAGATAGGGAAATGGGCTGCATGAGTCTGTTGTTTTTTTCCTCAGATATAGAGTGGGGGATACTTTGAGAAATGGAACGCATGGTAGTAGAGCGATACAATTGTGGTTCTATAAGCAACTCCTCTAAAAAAGAGTTTATATCTTCCTCAATATCTGAGTGAGAGGTGAGTTTGCTATGTTGACTCAAAATGAGATGAGTGATGCGATTAGAGTGTTGCTTCTATATCATGGCATGGTGAAATAACTTGGAGTTGTCTTCTCCCTTCTTCAGCCATTGAACCCTTGATTTTTGTCTCCATAGAATTTCCTCTAGATTTTATTGTTCCTCAATTTGATTAGCCAAAGATGTTTCCTTCTTAACCAACTCTGGTTATTGGCCATGGGAGATAATTTGCTTATGAATCATCTCCATATGAGAGTTATAGAGACTTTGATCTTGGAAAATATCCCCAAAGTCTGTCTTGTTCCATATTTCGATGTGATTCTTAAGGGTCTTGAGACACTATTGGAAACAATAAATGAGAGATCCATTGAGTATCTTATCCTCCTCCCACCAGGTATTTAAATTACCAATGAAGTTAGGATGAGAGAGCCATAAATTTTGAAACCAAAAAGGAGTTTTGTGGGGTTTACTAAAGGTATCAAGGGAGAAACAAATTCGTTAGTGATATGATCCTACTTCTTGGATGATGGCGGCTTCCATGTGCATTCCAAAGAGCATGAGAGATTATGAGATTAAAAACCGATATAACTTAAAAGAAACTTGTTGAGATCCTCCTCGGTGGTTGTCCAATCATAAATGTCATTACTAGTCTCTGGATCGATTAACTGGTGACCCTGTATAAAATCTTTGAAATCCATGTGCTCATGTTCCAAGTGTCTGAGACCTCCCTTATTTTCCTCTAGGGAGATGGTGAGATTAAAGTCACCTTCCATTAGACAAAAGTGGGGATGGGTTAGTTTTGTACTATACTGCAATTGTTGTAGAAATATAACCTTTTCCCCCAACTACTACGGTCCATAGACATTAGTAATAAATCCTAAAGTTTCTTCCCCAAGAGGTTGGAAGTTTGTTGAAATACTATATTTTGTACAAAATAAATTCTAGAAAAGAAATTTATCTAGATTCCAAAGGAGTGCAAGGCCTCCCACTGTCATTGTAGAGTTGATGGCCATAGAACATCCTATCTTCCAAATTTTGGAGAGAATTGTCCCAAGCACATCTCTTGAACATTTAGTTTCTTGAAGAAGCATGATGGCTGGTGCTTTTGATTGTAACTTGTTTCATAAGAGTTTATTCTTACTCTTACCATCTATTACATGAATATTATAAGAGATTAATTTCATTGGAAACTTGGGATGGGTTGGAGTGTGTTCATGATTAGGGAATTTTGGCCCGATTTGACCAAGCTGTCACCAATTTCCGACAAGAGATGGAGGTTGGATTTCCTACCTCTCTGTTTGTCTTCCTTGGGATTTTTCTTGGGATTAATATTGTTTGGTTGAATTCCTATATTTGGATTTGGCATAGTGGCCCTAGAGGGTCCTGGGTCCTCCCTTCTACTTTTGTGAAGGGATTTCCTTACTAGCTAAATATGTTATGGACGAATCGATTGCACATCCTACCTACGGACTTCATTTACAATGCTCTTCAGATTTATCGCATTTAGATCCATTTTATCCGTCTTTAAGTCTAGACCATCTTCTATGTCCTAGATCATGGGGGTGTCCTATAGGCGAGGCATATCAAGAGGGAGAACAAAAGTTTTTGGTTTTTTGGGATCTTTAGAAAAAAGGAGGGGGATCCACGAATTTTCAAGTTTTAGGGTTGTTGTGGGATAAAATCTATTCAATAAAAATGTTGAATTCATGGGGGAGGGATATAATGGCATCAAATGTAAGGTACAAGAAGTAATATAATATGTAGAAAAAATAATATTTAGCAGATATGTTTTGAGGGTCTAGAGGGACCATGAGGGACATGTTTTCTATTTGAGCGGTGGTGAGAAGAAATCTTGGTGAAATCCTCATCATCATTTTCAAGTTTATCTTTAGAGAGCTTGGGAGGTTTCAGTAATGGGTAGTATCGATAGAGGTGACCATGCTCATTGATGAACCTCTACCTGGTTTCCATTGTGTGTTTCCTGCAGGAAGTATCTGTGCATTTGGCATGGGATCTTCAAGAGAGGAAGTCATAGCTCTAGTGATGTGATTGCTCGTAGAGGATGGATTGAGGGGATCGAATCCGAATGGATCAGATCCCAATCTCTTGCGGTGACATGGAAGAAGGTTCCAACCTATAACATAAGCAATGGAGAGAACAACCATAGTAGAGATCCTCAAAATCTTTTCAATTTTCAAACTTGTTATAACTTATTAGATTATGTCAAATCAAAATTCTCAATTTTATATTATAATGATTAATCTTAAATGATCACTTTTAAATTTTATTAATTAAACATTTATTTTAAATATTCATTAATTTGAATGTTTAACCCATATTTAATATTATTTATATTCTTTAAATTTTGAATTATAAATGTGAATCTTTAATTCTTATTTCTTAATTTTAAATTAAAATTATTAATATTTAAAACCTTTTCTTTAATTCTTGTGTTTAATTTTAATATTTAAATCCAAAACGTAGACCTTGATTCTAAGTAACCCTTGATATATAATTATGGATCAAATTAACATACTAATAAACTCAATTCCTATAAAAAAAAATTCTTCTCAATATATAGGAATTTTGTTAAAAGGTATAGTTACATTGAATTGATAGAAACTTGAACATATAACTTTTCTTTAAGGTTTTTTAACTGATTTAAAAAAAATCTAGAAATTTTGTTAAAAGTTATAGTTCCATTTAATTGATAGGGACTTGACTATAAAACTTTTCTTTAAAGAATTTTAATTCATTAAAAAAAACTCATATAATGAGAATTTCAAAAATTAAAGGAATAAAAGTCAAAATTTATAGTACTAAAATATATACTCATAAAAAAATCAAATTTGTACATTTATTAACTCACTCCTTTAACCATCACCCCTCCTATCTTACTTATTAACCTTTTACCTTTAATTTTTAATATTTAACTTTAAATACTTAATCTTAAATTATATTTTTAATCATTAATTTTAAATTTTAAATATTTAATCTATAATTTTTAATTATTCATTCTAATTGTTAATTTTATGCCTAAGACATGTATATAGGGACATATTTTCCCTGTCCATTGAGAAAAACTTGTCAACAAACCACCTTGTGTCTCTACACCTACAACAACTGTCAATCATTTCATGCTACAAACTTTTTCGTCTGTCTTTCCGTAGGCTTATGCTTGCTTCGTACGTATTCACTCAAATTTGAAGCCTACTAAGTGTTTTCTTTTCCTATTAATAGTCCCCTTCCTTCCTCTTATCGCTATGGGGACATGCCTACACTTCACCTCAGCCTTGTAAGTTCTAGAACGCCTCCACAATGGCTTCACGACCCCTGATAACTCATTTAATAGGATTTGGAACCAATATCATTGCGCCCTCAGTGCTTCAAGTCATCTCCACATTTTTTCAAATCAGATTCTTCCGTAAATCCCCAAGCACAATGAAATTCATCAGCACCTACCAGATTAAACTTGGAAACCAAATCCGTGTTCTCACACTAATTTTCAGTTAAAATCGATAGATTTATTGAATCCAAATATTCTTTCGCACCTTGGTTCTGGTCCTCAATACCTTAAACAAAAAAAACCTCGACTTGCTTTGCAACGATATCCAAAGGAGTTAGTGGTTTAATGGTGAATTTGACTGATCTTTTGACTACAAATGCAAGTTTATTCTTTTTTCCTTCTCCCGCAATATGAAAGTCCAACCTCATTGCAAAAAACATTAATAGCAAACTTTCTACATCAAAAGAAATCATAATAAAATACACCTATGGAAGGAATGCATACTCCCAAGGTGAATTGACATAACATGAAATCTAGATAAAACCTAAAAGCCATAAATTCAAGCCACTAGGAAAACCCATTATAAATTAAATCAAGTCAAGACAAATAAAAAAATATTTATCTCTCAGAGCATACCCATAAGACGTAATGGAAAACAAAAGCAATACAAATTTAGTCAGGGTATTGAAAAAATAAAATACTCAATAAAAAAATTTGTAGTGGAAATGAACAGATACATCATGTAGATTTGAAGTGTGAGATATATAAAGTGTAATAACTTACAATGATTATTTTATGCTTGAAAACTATAGAAAATCCAAATGCAATGAGATGACCGATCAATTAAACATTGATAAGGGTTGAAAATGAAGAGAATTTCAATGAAGATGAATAGTGTCTGAGCATCCTTATTGTAAGACAACCAACCCCTTAAGTACCCCTTTAAGGGACAGGGTATTAATTGTTTTCCTTCCTTCAACCATTTCCCAACCTCCTTTTTAGGACACCATCATCTTTTTCTCGCAGAGATTTTTCCAACGATTGTAAATTTTCTCAAAACAGAGCTCTAGATAAAAACATATGGTCATCTTACGGTTTAAGGCTTTATTGGAAAAATGTCTCTATACTACCACATGGCTCCATGTCATCATTCTTGTCTGACGTGGAACTGACGCACCCTTCCTGTAGGGCGTGGCTGTTGACTGTATGTCAATGTGACATCTTTCGCTTAGACACCAGGCCTTCGACACATCAACCCTCATCATATTCCATGCTCAACGAGGAGCCCCACATTCTCCCAAGGTTCGATCTCACCAGATAACGACACCTATCTACTAGGTCATCGATAACTTATATCTCAGGATCTCGGGACTTCAACTCTTTTCACTATTCATATATCCCAAAAGGCTCGATCTTAAATGAGCTGGCGCATAGGACACATGGACCTATCCACAACAAGCCACTTGTTCTGACACATGGCCCCGCCACTATCTGCCACATGGCATGACATGTGGAAGTTGTACCGCTTCGACACTTGGCACTCATTTCCTCCACATACCCTTATCTCATTATGTCAAATCTACATGTCACTTGGCTCCACTCACATCATGACACATGGACCCTCCATGTGGGATGGCATGGATGCACATGTCATAGCAGTGCCCAAGGTTCACCTAATAGGGATTTGACATTTTTCCACCTCCTATTCATTGAATGACATCATTCTACATAATATTATATCTATTAGACATCAATCATCGACCCGTTTTGTAAGTCCTATTTCCCAAAAACCTCTTGGTGTTCTAAGATCTAAAATATGGTTGGAATCCTAGGGCATGTGTCCCTACTCGGTCATGTCATCTGGCATGAGGTGTGGCCCTCGTACAACTCAACACATGGCATCTTTTTTCCACTTGGAACTTCATCCAAATATGAGAAATCAAGGTGGCACATGGAACCATCGAGGGGTGACACATGGCACCACCAAGGGGTGACACATGGCACCACTGAGGGGTGACATGTGGCCCTCTCTCGTCATGGAACATGGAACCACCACTTAATCATGGACATCGAGATCACGATCCCTTACTGACCTCTTTTAGATTAAAACCCCCCATGGTCCATCATCTGTGGATTACGAGATACTTAATTAAGGTAATCCCATGATTAAGGGACAAATTATCACGTTGATTCTCATGGTTACAGGTCTATGATATCTACAAATGAGATCTATTACACTCAGATCCAATGGATGTTATGGTTTCCTTTCACGATTCCAGTGTGGTAGCGACTTAAGGGATCAGACGATGGAGGTTGATTCATCGATCCCCATATCAACAGTTATCATCTTGCTAGACATTGACCCTCAGTCAGAATTGCATATTTGGGAATGCTTTATGCCCCAAGGGTATGATGTTGAGATACGTCATGTTGATGTGATAGCCCTCTCACGAGATGACACATGGAGTGCAAGGTTCCAACACGCTCCAAGTTATGTGGTGGTCCATGGAAGGATTTGGGTTTAGTTGAAGGGGAATCAACGGTCCATATTTAATCTATGATCAATATTAATGGTGGGATCTATCCATCATGTAGGATTTGAGAAAACATGTCACAACCAAGTAACCGCGAGAACTAGACTGTGGCTCTTTAAATATCTCCTGCATCCTAAAACTTCCCTTGGTCTTCTTTCTGGGGATTATGAGACGATTAAGGACCATTAATCATGGAGTTTCAACCCCCTACTTTCACCATGGGATCTACGAATTAGATATTATGTCTCTCTAAATTTTTCGGCTTAGGTTTTAAGATGCTCTTCCAAAGGTTGGAGCCTACCCGGGGTCCACACTTGACTTGCAAGTGAATAAAATGATAACAAGTGTCAATATCTTGACCTCCTTTCTTCCATTACGGCATGACACGTCACTCCTAACATCACCCTCTCTCTCTCTCTCTCTCTCTCTCATGTTTACACTTTTAAAAAAATGCATGGAACCAAGGTCTAGAACCCTGCTCCTTGGATATTAGGTATCAAGAAATCCAAAGGGGTTTGGACTTATAACTCCCCCAAGGTCCAATGCTCTAGTGGCCAGGGACGTTGGAATCCATCCTAAGATTTTACGAAGATATATGGCTAGGATATTTTAGGCAGCAGATCTGAGGGCCCTCGATTAATTGACGATATCCTAGTATCCGACCAGATCCTCATGATAGAGATAATGATGGAGGTTATCTCCACGTTCAAATCCAATGGTTGTGAAATAAGGAAAGCATATAATGAATTTTCAATACAGTAAAGGCCCATATTTTGACAACCGAGATCTACTCCAGCTCAAGGATCAATGAATATTAGGCCTCATTGCTCATATAGCGATGTACAAACATAGTTTGAAATTGTTTGGACTTGGTAGAAAGGTAGAGGGTTACAGTCGGTCAAGTAAGGAGCTTCAAACCCACTAACTCTCAATATGCCAAGATTCATTAATGAAATGAGCTTCGCCCCGCATATCAAGCTTACACATTCACAATAATACAAATTTTTCCATTTACATGCATGCACTCTCATAAATATGGTTACAGGAATAATATAATTCAACTACATGGGATTTCAAACAAAACAAAATCAAGCCCATTTACCATACATGCACATTTACAACACAGTCATAGGTAGCCATCTAATTATTTTTACTCAATTGCACAAGGGATAATAAATACTTATCTATTATACAATATGTAACCAACCAACTGATTGTGGGTGTTCTCCTCTCCATCCAACCATAGGCTCTGTGTGATCGGTCACTTCGGCAGAAGGTCACCCCCTTTCCAAGACATCATACCACTAGGGAAATTCTCTACGCCTTTTCTCTCTCTTGCATCAAATCTCTCTTTTTCGGGCCTTCTCCCCTGACCCAAGAACTCAGAGTTTGTTTCTCCTCACCCTTTGTGTCTCCATTTCACACATCCATCTATTCCCTTTCTTCCCATTCATGCATCCCCTGCATGTAACCCCTTGGGAAGGCTATCAACCTATCCTATTTCCTTCTTTCAAAAGAAACTCAGGTCAATTCTGATATGCATGAATGGTACTTTATGTTACCTTTGGTTGACAGTTTTCTACTGTTCCATCCAACCTTCCATTCTTTCATTCATTAGAGAGGTTGGGTTTTCAACAACCAACCTCCCCCATTAACTGATTTTTCTTGAAATATGGGATGGGAGAATTAATATGAACATGGATTTATGTCCTTTAGTATAATAGGGCCTCCTCTCATTCCTCTAGTGGTACCATGGCCAATACTTTTAAAGATTTACCCATAGTCAATTGGTTGGAATTCTTATCCAAATAATAATATAATTACATTGTCCATATGCGATGGCATGGAAACTCACTAATTATGATTAATTACATATTGAAGGGAAAAAGGGTATTACAATCCCCTTCCCCTTCAAAGGAACATCATCTTCGGTGTTCTTTCTCAATACACCTACCATGCCTTTATCCTTCAGTTGCTTCAACATCATCTTCCTTTTCTTGATAGTCTGGTGCTCACTTGGACCTTGGCATTTAAAAATTTACCTATAGTAAACATAAAACAGTACGCATATTAGTCACCATTTTATTCTTAAACATTTTAATGGTGTTCATAATTAAGGGAAATATTATCAAAGAAAGACAATACCTATATGTGTAGTCCATGGATCTACATCCATATGTCTACCTCATTAACTTGGCTCACTATTTTTTCTTACATGCCCATTTTGTGCATGATCCCAACCAATAATTTACAAGAATTATTGAAGTCTCCTCTTCCTTTCAGTCACTCACCCTCAAGGCCCAGGCACAAGCATTCCCTTCTCTTCTATACAATCCCTTGAGTGATCCATATTTCCTTGCCAAGGTTTTCTCACACAAGAATATTTTTCTGAGACTTCACTGAGCCTTATAGACATGGAATCCCTCGATATTTCTCTTACCAAGGCATCCCTCCGACCCATGTTACCACAACACGTCATTCTCTATGGAGATCAAGGCTTATCACAGGTTTCTCATGTCACACATTAGCCTTTTTCCACACTTTCCAATATTGAAAACCATCATCTGCCCCTCTAGGATATATCTATTATCTCGCCTATATCACATGGATACAATAACTATGAACTACAACATTAATTTTCAATCAAATTTCTTTCAAATCTGTACCTAGAGATTTTCAATTTTCAAATTATCATTTTCAGATATGTTCCACATAGGTACCATATTCATATGTATGAGAATTCCTTTTCATAAAAATTTGGATCTTTTACAACCATCAACCATTAGTCTCCCTTATAGTCTTACACGGTTTCCATATCCAATACCATCTTTCCTGCAATCTTCAATCTTCACACAACCAACCAATTGCTAGATTTTTAGGCACATTACTATTGGAATACTGAGAGGGGTGGGGGGTTAATCAATATAAACACTTTTACCACTTTTTAACCACAATATATATATGCCAACTTTATCAACAAAATATCATCAATATATCATGAGCATATATAAGAGCATCACATCAACATCATCATATAAAATACACAATACACTAGAATTGATGTGGAAACCCAAATGGGAGAAAACCACATAATGCTTTTTTATATATCAAATAATACATTCATTGGAAGCACAAACTTCCCAATTCTCCAGATGCAACTAGAAGGAGGCTACAACTCCCTACTTACAAGCTCCAACCTGAAGGAATCTACAACTCCGTGAATTATCTAGCTCCAACTGGAAAGAGGCTACAACCCCCTGATTCTTAGGCTCCAACCTGAAGGAATCTCCAATTCCCTCCTACCAGAAAGAGGCTACAACCCCATGATTCTGAGGCTCTAAACTGAAGGAAGATCCAATTCCCCGAGTTCTCTAGAACCAACTAGAAGGAGGCTACAACCCCCTTTCCTTGCCATTTCCTACCACCCTAAAATATAAGTGTAGACCAACTATCACTACCATAATCAATATCACTGCCACTGCCACTGCCACTGCCACTGCCACTACCACTGTCACTACCATTGTCACATCAACCTGTCATAGTCACTGATCAACTTTTTCAACTATCGTTGTCATTGATACTCAACCAAATCCTCTCACATGGATCCTATACCAAGGACACATATTAACTAGATGTCCAACATCACCAACACATGCATCTACCAATCATGTGCTAAGATCACCAACATACCATCACAAGATATGTGTCTCAACCATGTACCAAATCATATACCAAACCATCATTCTGTACCATACCAAGCATTAACTATGTACATACCATCGCAAGATACATTTCTCAACCATGTACCAAAGAATATACTAAACCATCAACTTGTACCATACCAAACATCAACTGTGTACCACAAGAAGGGCACCAACCATGCACCATAACTTGAACCAAACCATGCATCAACCATGCACCATAACTTGTACCATATGCCTCAATCATCAACCATGTGCATTAACACCATACCAAGTACCAATCCTCAACCAAATACGAACATCACCAAGAGATGTATATCATACATGTGTGATCATATACCAAGTGTAATCCTCAACAATGTATCAATATCAATTCAAACCATACACCATGTGCCAATGCTTCAAGATTGTACCAAAAATAAGCCTCAAGCATATAACATCCTCACCATGTAGTCAAACCAGATACCAATATACCAATACAACCAAGATGTAGTACTACTCAATGTACCATACTAGTATCACCAAGATGTACCATTCATCAACAAGACATGCCTCTCAAGCATGCACCATACCATCACCAAGCATAAACAATACTCTCATAAGCATACCCGTGACCTGTAGCTGACCTGTTGTACTGTAACACTGACCTATAGCACTTTCACAACCTTCAACAACTTGGCACCAACATTCTCCCCAATTATGTATTTTCCTTGTGGGACAAAGACTACCTATCACGCGGGGCCTTGTGTGACGTCACTTAGGAAACCCGTAGGGGTGCCTCGTGTGACACCCTCAAGATGACCCATGAGTGCCTGCCAAATTAGGGTTACAGAAAAACCCTTGCACTCTCCAGCTCTAAAACTTTCACTCCTTCCTCACACTTTCTTCTCTGCCTCAATATTGCCATTAGATTCTCCAATAGACTAAAGTACTAGACCATAACAATCACAAGATAAATATTTAATGTAAGTGTGTGGGTCAAATGAATTTCTCATGATGTGTATTTATAATTTTTCTAGGTAACCTCTTTCCTTATTCTTAGGGCTTCTTCACTTTCTTGTTACAACCACTTTACCCATTCAATCATTGACTTGTACCTTCTTAGGGGTCTCTTGACCATTCTTTGGGGCTTCCAACTTTATAAGGTCATATCTCCCTAACCGTGAGGAACCACGTGGTGTACCACATATCACTAGAAACAACACGACAATGAATATCCATTTATGAGTGTCTCACCTACATTTATGCTTCCCTTCATGTCCATATTCCTAAACTAACTTCGGGTATCATGACCACACCTTCAGGGCTTCATCTATACTTCATCAAATGCACCAAACACATATGATGACATCAACCTCTCCATCAATGACCACTAACTTGCCATCAATCTCAATCAATATTAGCCACATCTCTAGGGATTTCAAACTTCTCCAAGAGTTGACATCAATGACAACCAAATATCCAAACCAACTCTCCAATAATTACATCTACATTGATTCACAAACAATTCTTAAAATTGTGCATACCAACAATTGCTTCACATTATTCACTATTCATATGAAGGGAAAGGAATCATCATTCCTTACTCGTGTATTGTTTCAACATACCAAGATTTTGTTTTCCAAAATGCATTCAAACATCACAAGTAATTTAACCAATGTGCCAATTATCCATGGCCACATTTTACATATAAGATAGCCTTGATTGATTCCTGATTATCACTTTTCAAGTTAAGTACTTTTCCATGGTGCATTGGGATTTAGCCAACGTCTCACCACATGGTTTCTTTGTTCATATTCATTAATAAAATATGATTATTTTCTCCCTTCTTAGGACTGATCATAACTTCCAATCATAATTGTATATTATGAAATCAAAATTTCATATTAATGGATTTAAGCATTCCTTTCTTATGGGTAACAATGGTGCAAATCCTCATGGACACCCAATTCTCTCTTTACCATTCTACAACTCTAGTAGGATATTGGAGGATCCTTCTTCCATAATGGATAGTCCTATACATGCCCACTTTCATACCACATGCATGTCCTCAATGCATCCAATCAATGTGCTACTTATGATCACTTCCATTCCCAATCATTCCCGATTGGTCAATATATTCATGAAACTCGTTCATGAATTACTTGCAAGGATCTCAATCATCCTTGGATGCTATAGGTTCTTCTCCTTTAAAATTAAGGTTATCCATTCCTGAATATTAACCTGCTTGGGTATTAATGACATCCATCCATCAATCAACATTATAATTTGATTATTAAAGTATAAATTATTTTAAGAGGAAACTTACCCTATCCCTCTTCAACCTCATGCTACTAAGCATGATAACTTTATACTTTCTTGGCTACGAACAACCTTCTAAGTTTACCTCCTCAGTGGTGCTTCAGGGAACTTCCAAAGTCCCTTCATCAATCTTTCAACAACATCCTTCTTGTATTTATCCTGTGCTTGAGGTTGTCCATTATTAGCAATTTTCCCAATATCTTATATATTCCCCCATACATGTTATGTCTAGGGGAATATATAAGATATTGGGAANGTGCTTCAGGGAACTTCCAAAGTCCCTTCATCAATCTTTCAACAACATCCTTCTTGTATTTATCCTGTGCTTGAGGTTGTCCATTATTAGCAATTTTCTTTCCCAATATCTTATATATTCCCCTAGACATAACATGTATGGCCACATTCACAATTATATATTAGTTGTCATGTTAAATTAAAATGCATGCACCATAACATTTTAAATCAACAAACAATTTCAGATTTGTGTTAGCATATCCATATTCAGTCTCTCACATAGTCCTCAAGGTTTTCATGAGGGAAAACACTATTAATTGTTTTATCTAATTCTACAGCTATATAGTTTTTGATATTCTCAAGTTGAAAACCTTCACACATAACAGTATGTCATCTTTCTCATCCTAGAGAAATACAAAAACAATTACCAAGAAAGCAGACAAGGGATTCTCCCCCTTTTCAACTCCTTTGCACAACTTGGAACTTTCATCGCAACTGATATGTTCCCAGGAAATTTATGCCTTTGCATAACATGGTTTAACCAAAATTATTCATTTAAACATATTCATAAATCTATTTTCCTTTGTTTTCACATTTTTTCTCATTAAGCATACAACTCGGTCTCATAATTCATAGTTTTAAAGTGAAGAAAGTAGTCCTTCCTTCTTCTTTTTCTCATTTGTTGCTAATGCAATTAATCCCTCTTTGGATCTACTTCATTTATTCCTTGAGTAGTCTTAGTCAGATTCATCTTGACCTTCTTGAATACATCATCATCCAACAACACCAAGATTTTGGTTCATAATGAATTATGAACTTGTGCATTTTTCACATTACCATTCAGACATTAGAATGGTTAAAATTCCTTTGCACTTTCCCCATGCATGTTTTATGTTTTAGAATGTAATCTAGGATTCTTATATAGATAGGCTTGCAACCCACTACCTAATTATTAGAAGTCATTAAGGGCATAGATCTATTCTCATGACATATTTTTGAGATAGTTCCTCCACATGGAACTATCTCATCATGCAACTCCCTTATTGCATATCCATCACTATTTGAAATGACCTCAACCTCGAGTCAAACTTACTTTGTCATTTCCGATTTTTACCTAATATTCCATAAGGAATTATTGACATGCATCTCTATCATGAATTCAGATGGTACATTCCACATGTATCTTTATTTTGTTATCCTACATTCATAATGCACTTAACTACATGCATAAGCATACTGTGTGCCTGCCATAGGCACACTTTACAATTTCACATGCATATCCATTTAAGTCATTTCACTGATGATTGTTCACAATGATTCACATGTATTTTTCAGAGGCATATTCATTTTTCTTTGTACAATAACAAAGCATTCTTGTTCATTTACCCTTTCAACAATTCACACTGTCTCTCTCTAAGAAACGGAGTACACCCTCCTCAAGATAATATTAAAAAAAATAAAAATCAGACCCTTCTACATAGGTTCAACCATGTATCCATGGTCTTATTCATATATGGAGAGTACACATATTTCCTCACATGATACTTTCTCATGAATTAATACCATTCCTTTAGCATTCACACACACACACACACATATCGTACATGTGCACCAATCACACATTTCCATATTATTCAAATATACTCATTAAATCTTAGCTCTTATCAATCTTTTATGATGAGGATTTACAGTCATCCACATGACCAGTTTCACAGAATTAATCATACTTGTGTTTCTCTTTGCCATGGGAACAACCAACAAGAACTTACTCTTTCCCAACTCCTGTGAAAGTATTTAAAATTCAAAATACAACTAGGTAATTTACAATGTTACCTAGGGAAGTAAAATTGCCAAATCCAACTTCCCTTCATGCTTCAAACCATTTTTATTAAATAGACCATTATTGGGGAGATTCCCTTCCTATATTTCCTTCCACTACTACTTTATCATACTAATCCATATCCATATGGCTACCATCCACCTCTAGGTGTCAATCTGACCCATTGGCCATCTAAAAGTTCCCCAAAAATTCCTTAATCATGTTAAGTTTTGAGTTATTATTAAGTTTCTTTTCAATTTACTAGATAGCCATAATATAGGTAGGATCACTGAGAGAAACAAAATCACAAGATACACAACATTTATCCCAAGAAAACCTCATAGGGGAGAAAACCCAACAAAAACTTCTTTAATATAGATAGCCAAGACAATGCCAAGACAATAACCCAAAACACTAGAGAATATTCAAGAGTGAGCAATGCGCCTCTCTCTCCTCCTTCTCCCAACTTCATAAATATCCAAATTGCGCAATGATTGAGTGATTTGTGTGAGCGAGAAAATGAGGTTCTATCCTCTCTCATTTATACTAGCTGAGGAGCGTTAGAGTGATGTCTCTTCACTCGGCAAGGTCGACTTGTTCAACTAGTGGCTAAAGCCACTTTAATTATCCCTAGGGGAAGACTTCTCAAATAACATGTTATAATTAGGGCTTGACCAATCCACAAAAGGGGATTGGTCTAATTAATACCGACTCAATAATAAATAGAATACTCTTTGCAGTTACAATATTTCAACACTTCCCCTTAACAAGAAGGGAATTCTACAGACACAACTCAATACAACATCATCATCGAGAGAGAGATATGGAAGCAACATCAACAACATCTAGAACACTGATTGGAACATCTATAAATCATCGAAATTTTTTCTCATTATCATCGTTCACAACATGGAGATGGAGTAAAATCATCATCCTCATCATCATGAGGCTAGAGTAACATCATCATCATCATCTTTAGCATGAGGCTAAAGTAACATCATCATCTTCTCCAGCATGGGGCTAAATTAATATCATCAACATCTTTAGCGTGAGGATAAAGTAACATCGTCATATTCTTTATCATGAGCCTAAAGTAATACCATCTTCAACAAAAAGCTACAGTAGCATCATCATCTTCATCTTCAGTAAGAAGCTGAAGTAGAATAATCATCTTCAACAAGAAGTTGAAGTAGCATCATCATCATCATCTTCAACAAGAAGATGAAGTGGCATCATCATCATCATCTTCAGTAAGAAGATGAAGTGGCATCATCATCATCATCTTCATCGATAAGATGAAGTGGAATCATCATCATCATCTTCATCAAGGAGATGAAGTGTCAACATCAATAGCATGAAAATATCACCAACACGAGGTTGGTAGAACATCATCAACAACTCGAGGCTCATACAGCATCAATGACAGCATGAGGATGATACAACATCAACAACAACATGAGGCTGATACAACATAAAAAACAACAACATCATGATCATGAGGCTGATACATCGACATCAACAACATCATCATCACATCACGAGGCTGGGGCAAAATCAACATCAGTAAGAGGATGTAAATCATCAACATGAGGCTAGAAAAACATCAACATCAACATGAGGATAGAAATCATCAACACGAGGTTGGAAATCATTAGCACGAGGATTGAACAACATCAACATCAAATGAAAAAGAATGAGGCAAGTGCAACAAAAATTTGTGGCACTCTAATAGATCCAAAGGATCTGCCAAGGAATCAAAATATTCCCTAGGATATAAAATCCTAATGGAGCTATCACGTGGTACTCTAATATACCCAAAGGATCTTCCCAGGAATTGAAAATTTCCCTAGGATATAAAATCCTGATGGAGCTACCACTATTGACCAAAGCTAGCATATACATGCACAAGTACTCTGACATCCTGTCCTTACAGACCTTTGGGATCTATCCAGGGATGATCGGTCCCCTAGGATATAAAATCCTAATTGAGCTACTCATTATTGGTTAGGGTACCATAGTATCATCAACTCTACTCCCCCTTTCAAGGGAGTTCCTTTTGGACTATACCAAAATTGTCTCGAAAGTATTTAAACTTTACACAAGATAGAGGCTTGGTCTACAACTTGCTCATCCATGCCAACATATTGGCACTTTAAAGCTCCCATGTGCATCATATCAGGAATGAAGTGATACTGGATGTCTATGTGCTTTTATTCATCATGGAACACGTCATATTTATACAAATATGGTTATCACATAGGATCATGGTGGTTTACATCTCCAGACCAAATAGATCTATCAATAACATCCGAAGCCATATGGATTCAAAAATCATGGAACATGTTGCAATATATTCTGCTTCTGTCATGCTGAGAGAAATACTAGATTTCTTCCTACTCTTCCATGAAGTCATGGATGAACTCAGACTGAAACAACATGGAAGTGCAATTTCTATCGAAAACACTTCCATCTCAATCTAAATCAGTATATCCATACAATCTGAAGTCATGATCTCTAGTATAACATAGACCAAAATCCAACGTACCCTTAAGGTATCTCATCACATTTTTTCCATCATCAAGGTGAACACGCCTAGGTTCTACTAGATATTGACTCAAGGAAAAACATATATCTGGCCTGGTATTCGTCAAATACATCACCGAACCAATAATATGTATGTACAAATTAGCACCAACAAATTCTGACGAGGTATCAACCATGAGCTTCAACTTCATTTCCATGGGTTTATTCATGGATTTACATTCTAACATGTCAAACCTCTTTATTATTTCAACTGCATATTTCCCTTGGTTAAGGAAGATCTTCTATCGGCTCTGCAAAACTTCAATACCTAAGTAATAATGAATTAGGCCTTGGTATTTCACATCAAATTCTGTAGCGATTTTCTTCTTACAATCGGTGATGAGATTTTCTTCTCCATTTAGTAATAATTCATACAAATATAACAATAATATAATTGGATCATCATTCATAACCTCGAAGTAAAGGTTAGAATCAACTTTACTCTTGGTAAAGACCAAGCTCGTCACGAAACTCTCAATTCTTTCCTACCAAGATCTAGGAGCTTGCTTCCATCCATACAGATCCTTCTTCAATTTGCATACATGTGTCTTTCTATATTTAACTTAAAATCAATTTTTCACATCACTTTGCACCAACCTGGTACACTTGCTTAGCTGCAACTCAATCTACACAATCATGTGCTAGCTCTATGTGTTTTTTGCAAAGAACTATCTGTCTCACTACCTGAGAGTATGTCCTCTCCTCTTTCTACATTTTTTCCTTCTAGAAATGTGACTCTGCACCTGCATTTTCTCTGAAGAAGAGAATGACTTATTTCATTCTCACTGTGGCTACTGAAATATGAGAGAAAATCTTCTACTCTATCATGACAATAGCTTCATTTGAAACTGAGAGTGTTTCAATAATTGACACTGAAAGTATCTCTTCTTATTTCATGGAGGTAACTCTATCTGCTAGTGTAGTCATGTCTCCATGGCTTGACTAATGTATTGCACCAACTAGAATTGGAGATAAATCACTCTCAAATATAGGGATTTGTCCCCCTGAATCTCATACTATATTATAATCATGGTTGTCCTGGTTGTCTTCATGAATATTGGAACTATTTTACTGGACCAAGTGATGTAGGTGCATCGCTCCAAGCCAGCTACGTGCCAGCTAGACAACACATCAAGCATGCATTCAATGGAAGGAGAGAGGTGCAGCCCTCTCATTTATCAAATTTTGAAAAATTGTATTAAATGTTGTAAGGATGGTAGAGCCAAAAACCATGCATGTGCGTAGGCTTTAGATAAAGTTTGCCTTAAATGGTTGTAAGGCTAAGATCTAGATCTGATTTGGACTAGACAACCATTCAATGTAATTGAATGTAAATTAATGAGAGTTGGTGAGA
>JASDQU010373210.1:0-10233 GCA_032191745.1 Picea mariana
AGCTAACAACATTAGATCAGAACATGATCAACAAAATTTTATAATCATGGAATATGTGCAAAGATTTTACATCCATGATGAAGAGATCATAGGAATGTGTGTACATATGGGTAATGAAGGTACAAATTCCAATAGACATGGAGAAGGTAAAGAGGAAAGCATGAACTTGGTTGAGACCATAAATATTTTGCAAAAGGATATCCTGAGTTATAAAGATGATAATGAGAGGCTTATGAAATCCAAGGAGCAGCAGGGTGATTTCAACATCAAATTAATGCAAAGCTTGGACAAAATAGAGAATAAAATGGATAAGAAGATTGAGTCATACAAATCAGAAAGCCATAAGTCTCATGATAAGAGAAGTAGAACATGAATTGACACACAACACCATCACTCTCCTAGCAATTCCACTAGGAGAGCGCACAATAGTTCAAGCCTACCCCCTATCAGGAAGCATAAGAAGAAATCTAGGGTGGATGAGCTACAAGGGGAAATAAAAAAAAAATCAAGCCTCCTACTTTTGATGGTGAACATAAGAAGGATGAAGAAGCAGAGACATGGCTGCTAAATATGAGGAAGTATTTGTAATTGCATAATTACTCTTCATAGGCATAAGGTAGAATTCCAATTTATCAACTCAAAGGAAAAGCATCTATGTGGTGGGACCAATTTGTACAGGTACATGTTGGCCCTTGAATAAGTTTTGAGGATCCTTGGTCATGTTTGACCTATTTTTGGGACTTCGACAGGCTGTCGAAGGTAGAGCACAAGACGAAGCGGAGATTGCAGGATCTCGATCCCTTTTTAGGGTTTTTTTGGTGTTGGGATTATGTAATGGGTATGGAGATGTCGGCCCATGGGTTTACCCATGCTTAGGCCTATTTTGTATTGTATAGATAGAAAGATAGGCGATGTAGGAAGTAGTTCAATCTATGTGATCGAAGGGTTGTAAGTTGTGCTAAGTGCTAAGTGCAATTGGTAATTTTAAGTGCTTTGTGCATGCTGAGTGAGACTTGCAAGGCTAAGTGCAAGTCATTGTAAGAGACTGTGGAAGGATTTGTGTTGTAACTCAAGGAAGGAGGATCTAGCAAGGTGCGCAGAACTCCTGTCCTCTGCGGAGTTGATTTTGAGGCTTTGTGCATGTAAAAATATTGAAAGAAGCTAATAAAGAAGACAAAGAGTTGGGGGACATAGCCCCGGGGTGGAGGTGAACCACATATATCCTGTGTTGTGAATTCTTTGTGCTTTTTGGTTATTCTTTTGTTTATGTTATTCAATGCTTAGTGTGGTGTTAGATGATATATGAATCTGATATGATAGCTTAGTACTGGATAATGTGAATGAATGCTAGATCTGATCTCTATTGGTATGCTTAGTGCTTGAATCTATTGGATATGTGTGAATACTACGCTGATCTGTTGTTAGGGTTTAGCGACGTTGTGAACTAAATCTAAATATTAACGAACTGTAATAACAAAGTGATATGTTAAGGTGTTACAATCACATATCTGTGTCCCAGCTAAGGTTGCAAACATTTGAGTCCTGCAACCACCCTTGCCTCTACCTCGGGTGAGACTTCATCTGCTTCGTAGGTGTTGTCGAAAGGGTCGGTATTTAGGTTTTTTTTTGGTGCATTGTTGTAGCATTGAACCCTGGGTCTACCCCTATGCCAACAAATGGTTTCATTGCTGGGACCTGAAACTGTGATTATTGGGAACTGAGGAAGAAGAATCTTTGTGCGAATATCTGACCCGAAACCGTGAAAGCTCTGTGCGTAGATCTGTTGCTCTGGTGTGTAGTACTCTACTTGGATTGTGAAACTTTGTGCTAAGAAGAGAAGTCCAATTTGAATAAAAGAGGTAAGATCTTGAAGCCTTGCGCTCTGAAATAGGTAAGAACAGTGAAAAGTTTTAGATCTGGAAGCTTTGTGCTCTGAGAAAAGTAAGATAAGTGGAAATTTTTGTTTCAAGAATATGGATCTAGGTATGTTTGACAAATTTTTCCCTAGCTTGAAAACTAGGGCACAACTAGATGAAAGAAGATTTGTTATGAGTAGATCTGATAAGAATAGTGAAAGATATGTTATTCCTATGCATAGAAAGAATGTTTGGACTAATAAATGGATGCAGGATCCTATAAATATTTTTTTGTAGGTTAGGTACCATGATCCTAGTGCACAGTACAGGAAAGGATGGGGATCATTTAAGAGAAAGAGAGGATTAACTCTTTGTTACAGTTGCAGAAGATCGAGACATCTTACTAAGGAATTCCCTGGTAGAAGACTTAGTTGTCTTTGTTGTAAATCTATGGATCATGAAGTTTTAGATTGCCCTAGAATGAATTCTAAACTTGAAAGAATGAATATGAGACAAGAAGACCATGAGAAATGTCAAGACACTAAGACCATGGCAGAACCCCAGAAAGAATCAGAGGATGTATTTCTACAAATGAAAGAAACCCTGAATGACCATCGAAATATCAACTTATCAGAGATATTCAAAGAAAAAGAGTACATAGAAGCAAGAATAGGAGACTTCGACATTGACTATGTTCTGGATGAAGAAACACAGGTGAATATTATGACAGAAAGAACTTGGGAAACTTTAGGAAATCCTGCTATGATTCCTTCATTGGGAGGAATAGGATTATTTAGAGGAAAGTTGATAACCCTATGTGGAAGACTTACCTAGATATCTATGAGTGCTCATGGAACCTTTACAGAAGAAGATTTTGAGGTTGTTATCTTTATTGAGAACAATGACCCATTTGGTATATTACTAGAAAAAATTTGGATTGAAAAGGATCAAGCCAGAAGAAAAGAAGAAGAAGTCTTAGAGCAGAAGAAGCAAGAATTAAAAGTTTTCATGACTAGGAGAATCGCACAGTTGATTGAAGAACGGGAGAACAGATCGAAGTTACTTAGAACCAGAAACTTGGATGTTGAAGTTGAAAGAACACAAGAAGACTCACAGAAGACTGAAGCACCTACCCCAGATAGAGAAGAAGTATTGCTCTTGAGTCCTAGGAAAGAATCTCAACAGCGCGAAGTTACTATGCCAAGAGGAGATAAGAATCAAAATGAAAAGAGGAATATCGAGATGAAGCTCAATGGAAAGAAGGATAAAAAACTAAGTGAGAAGAGATCAAAGATTGAAAAGTTACAGAAGGGTCCAGAGGGAACTTCCCAGAAGGTAAATTTGCAAAATTGGAACTTCGTCGGGATAGCAGAACAACGCCACATGGCACTTTGCCGTGGCGAAGTAATATAGTCGTTGGAAATGGTATAACCGTTAGAATGACACCCCAAATGGGTAGAACGACATTTGTGGTCAGAAAGCTCACCATCAGACCATTGGGACCGCGCCATAACAGACAGAATTGAATTAATGAAGGCTTCTTGCTCGTTGGAGATATCTGTTGCCTACTTATTCCATCGAGCCTTGCACCGAGACCACTTTTTCCAAATGTGATTATCTAAGCCTGCAGATCAATTGATTTTTCATAGTGATCATCAAGCTATCACCATCTGTCCCGTTGCATTGAGTAGTTACTCTTCAAACCCAAGATATTCAACCACAAGCACGTATGTCCGAAGAACTTGGCTCAGTCGAAGAGTTTGTGACGGAGGTACTCATTGACCTCATGACTGATAGAGTAATGTCTATGTCTATGTGTGTACAAACATCATCGATGAGCGGTGTGCAAGCCTATCCATCGACCGTTCACATTAAGGTGTTACAATCACATATCTGTTAAGGTGTTACAATCACAGATCTGTGTCCCAGCTAAACTTGCAGACATATGAGTCCTGCAACCACCCCTACCTCTACCTTGAGTGAGACTTCATCTTCTTCGCAAGTGTTGCCGAAAGAGTCGGTAGTTAGGTTTTTGTTGGTGTGACATTGTAGCGTTGAACCCTGGGTCTTCCCTGTGCAAACAGTACAACACATTGATGAGAAGAAGATGACTTGGAGAAAATTCAAGAGGTATTTTCAAAGGAAATACTTTACTAAGAGATACTATGACAATAAAATGAAGGAATTCTTTGAACTCAAGCTTGGGAGTATGACCATAGATGAGTATGAAAGGAGGTTTTTAGAGATGTTGAAATATGTTCCTTCATCAAGGATGAGAAAGTTAATATTCAGAGATATTTGAGTGGGTTTCCATAATTTATCAGTGATAGGATACAATATGATGATCCCAAAACATTAGAGGAAACTATAAGAAGGGATAAGTGCCTTTATGATCAGCATAAAGGGAGAGAAACTTACCAAAAATCTTGGGAAGAGAAAAAGAAAAACAAGATGGAACAGAGGAAGAAAGGGAATAAGATGCCATTCTTCAGAAATAACTCTTAGGGACAACCAACTTCTAAAGAATCCAGAATGACAGAGACATTGGGACAAAGACCAAGGAAACCACCTATTTAATGTTGGGGTTGCAAGGGAGATCACATGTACAGAGATTACCCCCGCAAAAGTGAAAAAGTGAGGATTGTTCACAATGTTCAACAAGTTGAAACAGTGGAGGACATGGGAAGAAATGTACCTAAGATTTATGCATCTCTGGAGAACAAACAAGATGAGTTTCAATCACATATGATTGAAGTAGAAAGTATGATCAATAATCATCCCATTGCCATTTTAATCGATTCAGAATCTAGTCATAGTTATCTAGATCCTAAGATGGTGGAAATATTTCATTTTCCAAGAAGAAATCTTGAAAAACCTTAGATGGTGTAGCTGGCTACAGGATCTAAAAGAAATATTAATCAGATGGTTAAGACATGTCCAATGAACATGAATGGAATGAACACCAGGGAAGATTTGAACATCATACCTCTAGGTTCCTATGACTTCCTAATTGGTATGGATTGGTTGGACCAACACCATGTTGTCCTAGACTATTATAATAAAGATTTTACTTGCTTGGATGAAGAAGGAAACTTAAGGACAGTACAAGGAATTCCCATAGTAGTAATTGTCAGAGAAGTTGCAGCCTTGCAACTAAAGAAAAGTTATAGTAAATGGTGTCAAATATTTGTAGCACATATAGAAGAGACACCTAAAGAGAAGGTGAAAAATATTTAAGATTATGCATTCCTAAAAGAGTTTGAATATGTATTCAAGGAAATACCAGGATTTCCACCTAAGAGAGATATTGATTTCTCCATCAATCTGATGCCTGGAGAAGCTTTAGTATCTAAGACCCCTTACAGGATGAGTACACCTGAACTGAAGGAATTGCAAATGAAACTCGAAGAGATTCTAAAGAAGGGGTATATACACCCAAGTGTATCACCTTGGGGTTCCCCAGTATTATTTATGAAGAAAAAGGATGGAACTTTGAGACTTTTCATAGACTTCAGGCAATTGAACAAGGTAACTGTGAAGAACAAATATCATTTGCCAAGGATAGATGACCTATTTAATTAGCTAAAAGATGCAAAAATATTCTCGAAGATTGATCTCAGTTCATGCTATCATCAGGTAAGAATTAAAGAATAAGACATCAACAAGTCTGCTTTTAGAATAAGGTATGGCCATTACAAGTTCACAGTGGTGCCATTTGGGTTAACAAATGCACCAATTGTCTTCATGTGTCTCATGAATGGTATATTCAGGAATTACTTGGATAAGTTTGTCATTGTCTTCTTGGATGATATTTTGATATATTCTAAGTCTGAAGATGAGCATGAGAAAAACTTGAGGATGATATTTTAGTTATTGAGGGAGCATCATTTGTATGCCAAATTGAGCTAGTCTTCATTTTACCAAAAGCAAATTCATTATTTGGGCCATATCATTTCAAAGGAAGGAATAGTAGTGGATCCAAAAAAGATAAAGGCCATTGGAGGATGGCCAACACCAAGGAACGTATCGAAGGTGAGATCATTCATGAGCCTTGCAGGTTACTATAGGAGATTTATTGAAGGATTTTCAAAGATTGCACACCTAGTTACTTCTTTATAGAAGAAAGGTGTGAAGTTTGAGTGAACATGGGATTGTGAAAGGAGTTTCCAACACTTGAAGCATTTATTAACAAATGCTCCAATACTAAGGATTGATGATCCAAATAAAGAATTCATTGTATGCATTGATGCCTGTAAAGAAGGATTGGGTGGATTCCTTAGTCAGAATGGGTATGTGGTGTGTTATGAATCGATGAAATTGCAGAAGCATGAAAGGCACTATGTTACTCATGATTTGGAGTTGGAAGCCATATTGCATGCCTTGAAGATGTGGAGGCACTACATCATGGAAAAAAGATTTGATTTGAGGATAGATCATAGTGGTCTAAAATACTTGTTTGGACAACCAACTCTAAATGTCAGACAAAGCAGTTGGTTAGATTTCCTCATTGAATATGATTTCGATATTAAACATATCAAAGGTAAAGATAACAAGGTAGTTGATGCACTCAGCAAGAGAGTGCATGAGATGCATGTTACAACTATTAGCATGTACCAATCCTATTTGAAAGATAGAATTCTACAGGCTAGAAAATCATATCATAAATACATGAAGTTAAAGGAAAAACTTTAGCAAAGTAATTTATAGCAGAAATTTGAAGTTTATAAGCTAGAAAATGATGAAATTATCATGTATAGAAGCATAATTTATGTGCAAAATCATCGGGAATTAAAGAATCTGATATTGGGATAAATGCATAATGTACCTTATATTGGACACCCAAGATACCAGAAAACTATTTCAGTTGTCTAGAGCTAATATTATTGGTCAGGTGTGAAGAAAGAAGTTGTTGATTTTCATGCTAAGTGTTTGGCATGCCAAAAGGTCAAGGTTGAGAATAGACACCCAATGGGTTTGCTGCATCCATTTCCTATCCCTAAGTTGAAATGGTAAGTTGTAACAATGGATTTTATCACTAAATTACCCAGAACTAGCAAGCAACATGATTATATCATGGTAGTGGTTGATAAGCTTACCAAAGCTGCCCATTTTATTCTAGTAAATCTTACTGACAAGGTAGCTAACATAGCTGATATTTATCTGAGAGAAATAGCTAGATTACATGGAATTCCCAAGACAATTATGTTTGACAGAGATCCAAAATTTACATCAAAATTTTGAAAAGGATTATTTAAGGGATTTGGAACAAATCTACATTTAGAACTTCTTATCATCCAGAATCGGATGGGTAGGCAAAAAGAGTGAATCAAGTAATAGAAGATATGCTAAGGATGTATGTGATGGATAAACCATCCAAATGGGAGGATTATTTTCACTTGGTAGAATTTGCTTACAACAATGGGTACCAAGCATCCCTGAAGATGATCCCATTTGAGGCACTTTATGTCATAAAGTGAAATGCTCCAGTGAGTTGGGACAACCCAACAGAGTGTGCAGTGGTTGGGACATAACTACTCAGTGAGATGGAAGAGAAAATGATGAAAATGAAAAAGAATTTAAAGGTTTCCCAATACAAGAATAAAATCTATGATGATAAGGGCAGAAATCACAAGGAGTTTAAAGTGGGTGACCATGTGTTCTTGAAAGTAAAGGCTAACAAAAGTTCCCTGAAATTGGGAAATTTCTCAAAGTTGGCAGCTCGTTTTTGTGGGACATTTGAAATCCTAGAAAGGATAGGACATGTAGCATATATGCTTTCCTTTATTTTATATATGTGCATTCATAATTTATTCCATGCATCCTTGCTTAAAAGGTATGTACCTGATACTAATCATGTCATTGATTGGAATGTGATTCAAGTGGAGCAAGAAGGCGGTTTTCAAGTGAATATAGTGTGCATATTGGATCGAAAGATCAAATAGCGTTGGAATCGATCCATAGAGATATTAAAGGTCTAATGGACCTGGTAAGACCCTAAGGATGCAATTTGGGAGCATGAGGATGCTATGTGGGCAGAATACCCACATATTTTTTAAAAATTTTGAAGTTGTGGTTGTATATGTGTATATATTGCATTGAGGACAGTGCATAAATAAGGGGGAGGGAAATGTAATACCCCTAGACTGAACCCCAAGTGTACATATAATTGTAATTGTCATTTATATATAATCTAGTGATTTGAAGGAACACGATCCTTGGTTTGGTTCTGTACGCATTGAGTTAGTGCGCGTGAATCTCACACCAAAGAAGTGTGCACGGATTTAAAATGATTACATCACATAGATTAAGGTATTCAACGTGCACCTGTGTGAGTGTGTAGGAATTACATGCATTAAAAGAGGAACAATGTAATATATATAGTGTGCACCAATATAAGCATGCGAGGATGTCACCCATTCCAAGATTCCGCTCAATGCATGATTTTGGGGACCAGAGAGTCTTTTTTATATATATCATGTTGTAGTGTGCACATGTGTAAGTGTGTGAGGGTGGTGCATTGAAAGAAGGGAATGCACACATCCCAGAAGTTTCGTGCGCGATCTTTGTGTTTTGAGGCTGGTGAGCCTGGATGGATAAAAACCAATACTTTTGTACTGAGAATGTAAATGTAATCACATGAAAAAATAATGAAAACACATCAATGTGGAAGACCAACCACGTAAAATAGTATGGGGGGATAAAATTCCACTAGTTGAGGTTAAGGGGCTAAGTTAAGGGGCTTAAACCCAAAAAGGAATATTATATTAATATTCCTTAAAAGTATAAGGCAAGGATATATTATTTTATCCTAAATCTGAAGGATGGGGACAAGTGGACCAAAGAAATTTCTCAACGTCACAAGTGTCAAGTTGGGAACATGCATTCATATAGTCTGGACTTAGTCCATTTTGGTTATCGTTCCATCATCATTCGACCATCATGGGGGAATCAGGACCCGACTGTTAGCAGTCATTCATACCCTACTATTACTGTTATAGTAACTTGTTGTTATTGTTGCAGATACATGTACATTGATTAGATTAGAGAGTTGGACTAAAGAGGTAAAGAGGTGGGTTGCCAAGCCCGTAGGACATTGCATTCTCTCTAGGTGAGAGAATTGTTGGGAATTATTACTCAAAATGCCAAACTGCAACAAAAGGGCTCTGAGACTTCATGTCTGACCTATTCTTGAAGCCCTGGAAGGGAAGTGGGGCAGTTTAAGGAATGCTGAGCAAAGAAGGGGAACACTTCATGGGGTGGGATAGGCATGTGGGGAATGAGGGATTGTAGGTTGTTAGTATGAATTGGCATGTGCGACAGAGTTTCCTGTGATTGAGTCACCTGTGACTGAGTTACATGTGACTGCATTTCCTATTGACTGAGATAATTAGCTTGGCTAGGAAACCTTACCCAAGTGGAGTTTATCCCCAGCTCGAGGGTGACCCTATGCAGAGATTTATGAGCAGGGTGGTCGAAGGTTGGGAGGAACATGGAAGGTCTACGCACAATTTGTTTCATTTATTTAGAGATAAGTGGCAATTGGGTGTTAAATCATGTGTTGCAATAATAATGATGCATTTTCTTTCATGGTTTTATTCTGTTTATGTTGCATGTATATTTATGTTATGATTTGGTATATAATTTTGTATTGTAGAGTATGTATATGTTTTAATTAGTAACAAAGAAATCTTGTTAATTTCTAGTAATGGAGATATCACAATTTGGTATCAGAGCTAATGACAAGAGATTTTTTTGTGTGATGTGCTAGCCTAGGTGGCTAGGTACATAACAAATTGGTATCAGAGTGTTTTATGGAGTATCATGGCCCAGACTAGGAGGTTGGGGATGTTACAATATGGTATCAGAGCTTATGAAAGAGAGCTTTTGTGTGATGTAGACAGCCTGGGTGGCTGGGTACGTTACAAATGGGTATCAAAGTGTTTTATGGAGTAGCATGGCCTGGCTTGGGAGGCTGGGAATGTTACAATTTATCTTAATTCTATGATTATTTTCTACAAAACACTACTAATAAGTAACCTTGCTCTCTATAGATGGGAGACCAACATTTAAAATAAGAATAGGATAGGGTGCATTCCTCTTAATTATAAGATTTCTTATTATAGAACACTACTAATAAGTACCTTATCATATTTTTACTGTCCATTTGTGGGAGACCAGCCTCTAAAATATAATAAGCATGTAAAAAAAAACATTTTCATCTTAAATCCCTATTTTACAATTTTTTTTGAGACCAAAATAATATTTTGGACAACCTCCATAAATATTTTTTCAACACTACAATTCCCATTAACTTATGGTGGATGTCAATTCCAATATATGTATACTAAGGGAATCCTTCCAAATTGTGGTTATCATA
>JASDQU010373210.1:10529-21673 GCA_032191745.1 Picea mariana
GCACGAAATTGAAATGCTTGCCCGACTCCTTTGGACTATTGACCCAGCTGACAAATTTGAAGTTAGATCATTGCAGGATGGAATACTTACCAGAAGATCTTCTGAACATGAAGAATCTCGAAAGTTTAGAAGTGGTGAATTGTCCGTTGCGGGAACTGCCATTTAAAAAGGTTGAAAGAGAAAGAGAAACACTATTTTCAAAAGGGGGAGGAGCGTTGAATAAACTGGACTCCAAAGACAAATGCATGGTGGGGCTAAAGCAGTTACAGCTGTGGGGCGTAAAAATATCGGAGGTTGCGTTTTGTGAAGGCGTTTGCCCGAACCTTCAACGGCTGTCCTTTCGGCGCTGTGAGGAATTGAGTCAAATAGGAGAGCTTTGTGGTCCGGCAAAACTTCAAGATCTCGATATCATGAAGTGTGCAAACTTGGAGGAACTGGCAAGTCTTGAAACGTTGATATCTTTGCAGAAACTGATGGTCAGCGAGTGTCCCAAGCTGAAGAGCATACAAGGGTTGGCACATCACACAAAGCTTCGAGTATTACTTGTTGATCGTTGCCATGAGCTACGAGAGCTGGCAGGTGTGGAACATGTGATGTCGTTGGAGGAGTTTCGTGTCGGTGACTGTTCCAAATTGCAGTGGACTGGTGCAGCACTTGAGCAGCTACACCAACGATTTACTGGCTATATACCTGGGAAGATGAAAGAAGATTTTGGAGAACACCTCTACATCCACATAAAAACAGAAGCAAAATAAGCAGTGTTCTGCAGTTGCTACAATGTTGTCACATGGAAAAGAAACCAAAATAAGCAGTTGTCTGCAATTTCTACAATGTTTTCTGTCGTTTCTACAATGGGAAGGTAGGCAGGTGAGACTTGAATTTGGAAAGGGTGATGTTTTTTGCCGTTTCTACAATGGGAAGGTAGGCAGGTGACACTTGAATTTGGAAAGGGTGATACTAAATAATGAAGGTGAATACAATGGTGAATGGACTCCAATGAAAGCATTACTAAAATACATATTTTGAACAAATGGCTCATTAACTTTTTTTATTTGTGGACGATGTACTTGTTAACAAATGGCTCATTTTAAATTAGAAATATTTTTTTAAATATTAAAATTTATATTTTAATAATGAAATAAAAAAAAATTATTATACAATTTAATAATATTTTATTTGAAATCAAAAAGTTTATTTGTGTTGGTTTTGGTTTTAAGTTAGAAGACATTACATTACATTCGATGAAACAATAACTTCATACATATCAAGTGCTAGGAAACCAACCCAACTCTAGTCCACTTCAAAAAAATAAATCTCACATGGAGTAAAAAGATATATTCATTGTTTTTCAAATGATTTATAGTCTTTATGAAAAAAAAGACACAAGCCAAATTATATTACTATTCAAAACTAGACCTATGAAATTGTAAGAGAAGCTAGATAAAAAATAGACACGACAACTAGTTTGGAGGTGAAACTTGGCCATTGGGAAGAGAGTATGTGTTGCTTGGGGCTAGAGAAATAGCCATGTTCAAGATGATGGTGTCCTAGGCTAACAAAGCGCAAGAGGTCAATACAGGCATACAAGGCTACCAACAATGAAGTTCTCTAATCCATTTATTCTATTTTGTGGTGCAAATTAGCCACTTCTTTGCGTTTCTTGAAAATAAGTTGAAGATACTCCGCCCTCGAGTCGAAATTGATAGGAGAGTCGGTAGTGCTACAGGTCTCTGGCTTGGATTTAGGAGGGTTGGAGGAACGATTCCTATCATGTGCAGCAACAAGGCCTTCTAGATTAAGATTTGACTCCCCTATCGACAAGGCCAGAGTGGGGATGGGATAAGCCTCGTACAACAAGGAATTTCCCTCATAGTCGAACCATTCGACTCTGCAACCCCAGAAGATCGATGTCTCATGTGTAGAAGAGTTGTTGCTCGACTCAGCAATACGAGTTAGAGAGGTCGCAATAGAGCTATACATTGTCAAAACAACGAGCTCCAACCCTTCTGAATTCTTTCCCTCCCATCGATGATATCCTCCCCCTCTTTTAGGGCGACCATAGATGTGAATGCATTCCATGATGATCCTAGTGGTGCCAATAACTTGTGAGATGGAGGATTTGAGGCACCGAGACTAGAACCAACTAAAACGAATGCCAATACTAGTCAGAGCCATTGAACCATCAATAAAATGCTACCTATCTTGTGTCGGGGCCATTTCACAATTGTGTTGCAGAGGGTACAAAATAAATGGCATTGCAGTTGAAGTGTGTCGGAGTAAATCCTTATCGGATCGACGAATCCATGAACCAGATGCATTAACCAGTTCATGTTGTAGTGTGCACATATGTAAGTGTGTGAGGGTGGCACACATAAAGAAGAGAGTGTGTGTATCCTAGAAGAACCACGCGCATTGGTTTAGTGCGTGATCTTTGTGTTCTTAGGATGGTGAGCCTGGATGGATAGAGACCAGTACTTCTGTACTGAGAATGTAAATGTAATCACATGAAAAAATAATGAAAACACATCATTGCGACAGACCAACCACGTAAAAGGGTATGGGGGGATAAAACTCCACTAGTTGAGGTTAAGGGGCTAAGTTAAGGGGGCATATATTAATATTCCTTAAAAGTATAAAGCAAGAATATATTATTTTATCATAATTCTAAAGGAGGGGGACATGTGGACTAAAGAAAGTTCTCAATGTGACAAGTGTCAATTTTGGAACATGCATTCATATAGTTTGGACTTAGTCCATTCTGGTTATCATTCCATCATCATTCAACCATCATGGGGGAATCAGGACCCAATTATTAGCAGTATTCATACGTTGTTGATCATAGTAACTTGGTGTTATTATCCCAAATACTTGTACATCGATTAGCTTAGAGAGTTGGACTGAAGAGGTGGGTTATCAGGCCCGTAGAACATTGCATTCTCTTCAGGTGAGAGAATTGTTGGGAATTATTTCCCAAGGTGCCAAACTGCAACGACAGAGCTATGAGGCTTCATGGCCAACCTGTTGTTGAAGCATTGGAAGGGAAGTGGGGCAGTCGAAGGACTGTTGAGCAGAGAAGGGGCACACTTCCTAGGGTGGGACAGACATGTGGGGAATGAGGGACTGTAGGCTGTCAGTATGAATTGGCATCTGTGACAATGTTTCCTATGATTGAGTCACATGTAACTGAGTTACCTGTGACTGCATTTCCTCTTGTTTCTTAGATTGACTAGAAAACTTTACCTAAGTGGAGTTTATCCCTAGCTTGGGGGTGACCCTCTATTAAGATTTATGAGTAGGGTGGTCTAAGGCTAGGAGGAACGTGGAAGGTTTGTGTGCATTTGGTGTCATTTATTCAAAGATAAGTGTCAATTGTGTGTTGTTAAATCATGTATTGCAGTAACAATGATGCATTTACTTTCATGGTTTTATTTGTTAACCCTGCATGTATATTTTTGTTATGATATGTATATAATTGTGTATTGCAGAGTATGTATATGTTTTAATTAGTAACAGGACAATCTTGTTAATTGATGGTAATGGAGATATTACAAATTGGTATCAGAGTTGATGACAAGTGATTTTTGTGTGACGTGGCCACCTTGGGTGGTTAGGTACGTTACAAATTGGTATCAGAGTGTTTTATGGAGTAGCATGGCCCAGCCTAGGAGGTTGGGGATGTTACAATATGGTATTAGAGATTATGACAGAGAGTTTGTGTGTGACATGGCCAGCCTAGGTGTTTGGGTATTTTAAAAATTAGTATCAGAGTGTTTTATGAAGTAGCATGGCCCAGCCTCGAAGGTTGGGGATGTTACAATATGGTATCAGAGCCCAATTTTCAACACTGGGCATGTTTGGGCCGAGATAGCATAATACTGAAGTGAATTCTTGTAGAGAATTGAACTTGGAGCGGCTAAATTTCAAGAGTTAGTGTGTCCATCATGAAAATTAGAAGTAATTGAGTGGAATTGGGTAAAATCCCCAATTTATGTTGTTAGATTCATGGAGAATTTGGGGAAATATAGTTAAGTGATGAGATATCCTTAATCTTAATCCATGTTTAAGATATCCTTAATCTTAATCCATGTTTAAGAAAATTTAGACAGGAGTTGGTCGAATTTGAAGTTACAGGGAAGCCATGATAGATTGAGTGGAAGTGTGTAAATAAAATTCTCAATTCATGAATGAATTGGAAAACTCATGCTGGGAATATCAACCAGCAACGCACACAAGAAATTTATTGTTGCAGAGGTTGAATTTTGATACAATGGAGTGAAATTGAGAAAATTTCATGAGTGTCAAATGTCCATGGAAGAAATTGGGTGTGAATCGGGAAAAAGCCCTAATTTCTGCAACAAAATTTATGGAAAAAACAGTTAAGTGTAGAAAATATTGTGCGCTCTAAGTAGGAATGATGCGCAGAAAGATAAAGATGCGCAGGAGTGTGCATTAAAATTGGGTACTACACTATGCAAATCTGGTGATGTGGAAAAACAATGTTGCACAGGTGTGTGCACTAAAAATTTTGGCGTTGGGCAGAAAATCAAGGTGCACAGGATATGTACACTAAGTTTTGGCACTGCATTGTGTATAGTTGGCGGCGTGCACAAAATATGAGCACACAGAAAAGAGCACTAAAGTTTGGCATCGTAGGGTGTAGAGTTTATGGTGCACGATTAGTAATGTGAAACGTAAGGTGTGCGCGTGGAGTATTCGTTGAGTGTAGTTCGAATTTTTGGTGCACGTGCAACATTGGTATGTTGTGCGTGCATGTTGAATATTCACGTCACACAAAGGTATACTTATCGGCACGAGATGTGAAAATGGAAACATGCGCAGAATATCGGTGTGTGACAAAAAATTGTGCTCAGTAGATATTGGCGCATGACAGAATAGTGGTGCGCTAGGAGTATTGGCGTGCGGTGTAAACACAATAAAACTTGGCATTGTGGGGTGAGGTACTGGAAGTGCACGCAAAGTAATGGTGTGTGACACAAAAATTGTGCTCAGTAGAAATTGGCATGCGAAAGAAAAGTATGCACACTGGATATAGGTGTGCAATGCATGCGCTACATTCTAGCATTGCGGGTGTAAAAACCTATGCATGATAATTTTGTATTTATAATTGAGAAGTAGTGCACGCGAAGTCGATTGGACAGTTAATTTCCCAAGAAATCAAAAGAAAGAATTATGAAGCTTTATGGAAACAAAATTGTACATAATTTCATGATTCTGTTAAATTGTTTAGCCTAACAAATTTTGTTGTCTGCACATTTTGTAAAGCTAACAACATTAGATCAGAACATGATCAACAAAATTTTATAATCATGGAATATGTGCAAAGATTTTACATCCATGATGAAGAGATCATAGGAATGTGTGTACATATGGGTAATGAAGGTACAAATTCCAATAGACATGGAGAAGGTAAAGAGGAAAGCATGAACTTGGTTGAGACCATAAATATTTTGCAAAAGGATATCCTGAGTTATAAAGATGATAATGAGAGGCTTATGAAATCCAAGGAGCAGCAGGGTGATTTCAACATCAAATTAATGCAAAGCTTGGACAAAATAGAGAATAAAATGGATAAGAAGATTGAGTCATACAAATCAGAAAGCCATAAGTCTCATGATAAGAGAAGTAGAACATGAATTGACACACAACACCATCACTCTCCTAGCAATTCCACTAGGAGAGCGCACAATAGTTCAAGCCTACCCCCTATCAGGAAGCATAAGAAGAAATCTAGGGTGGATGAGCTACAAGGGGAAATAAAAAAAAAATCAAGCCTCCTACTTTTGATGGTGAACATAAGAAGGATGAAGAAGCAGAGACATGGCTGCTAAATATGAGGAAGTATTTGTAATTGCATAATTACTCTTCATAGGCATAAGGTAGAATTCCAATTTATCAACTCAAAGGAAAAGCATCTATGTGGTGGGACCAATTTGTACAGGTACATGTTGGCCCTTGAATAAGTTTTGAGGATCCTTGGTCATGTTTGACCTATTTTTGGGACTTCGACAGGCTGTCGAAGGTAGAGCACAAGACGAAGCGGAGATTGCAGGATCTCGATCCCTTTTTAGGGTTTTTTTGGTGTTGGGATTATGTAATGGGTATGGAGATGTCGGCCCATGGGTTTACCCATGCTTAGGCCTATTTTGTATTGTATAGATAGAAAGATAGGCGATGTAGGAAGTAGTTCAATCTATGTGATCGAAGGGTTGTAAGTTGTGCTAAGTGCTAAGTGCAATTGGTAATTTTAAGTGCTTTGTGCATGCTGAGTGAGACTTGCAAGGCTAAGTGCAAGTCATTGTAAGAGACTGTGGAAGGATTTGTGTTGTAACTCAAGGAAGGAGGATCTAGCAAGGTGCGCAGAACTCCTGTCCTCTGCGGAGTTGATTTTGAGGCTTTGTGCATGTAAAAATATTGAAAGAAGCTAATAAAGAAGACAAAGAGTTGGGGGACATAGCCCCGGGGTGGAGGTGAACCACATATATCCTGTGTTGTGAATTCTTTGTGCTTTTTGGTTATTCTTTTGTTTATGTTATTCAATGCTTAGTGTGGTGTTAGATGATATATGAATCTGATATGATAGCTTAGTACTGGATAATGTGAATGAATGCTAGATCTGATCTCTATTGGTATGCTTAGTGCTTGAATCTATTGGATATGTGTGAATACTACGCTGATCTGTTGTTAGGGTTTAGCGACGTTGTGAACTAAATCTAAATATTAACGAACTGTAATAACAAAGTGATATGTTAAGGTGTTACAATCACATATCTGTGTCCCAGCTAAGGTTGCAAACATTTGAGTCCTGCAACCACCCTTGCCTCTACCTCGGGTGAGACTTCATCTGCTTCGTAGGTGTTGTCGAAAGGGTCGGTATTTAGGTTTTTTTTTGGTGCATTGTTGTAGCATTGAACCCTGGGTCTACCCCTATGCCAACAAATGGTTTCATTGCTGGGACCTGAAACTGTGATTATTGGGAACTGAGGAAGAAGAATCTTTGTGCGAATATCTGACCCGAAACCGTGAAAGCTCTGTGCGTAGATCTGTTGCTCTGGTGTGTAGTACTCTACTTGGATTGTGAAACTTTGTGCTAAGAAGAGAAGTCCAATTTGAATAAAAGAGGTAAGATCTTGAAGCCTTGCGCTCTGAAATAGGTAAGAACAGTGAAAAGTTTTAGATCTGGAAGCTTTGTGCTCTGAGAAAAGTAAGATAAGTGGAAATTTTTGTTTCAAGAATATGGATCTAGGTATGTTTGACAAATTTTTCCCTAGCTTGAAAACTAGGGCACAACTAGATGAAAGAAGATTTGTTATGAGTAGATCTGATAAGAATAGTGAAAGATATGTTATTCCTATGCATAGAAAGAATGTTTGGACTAATAAATGGATGCAGGATCCTATAAATATTTTTTTGTAGGTTAGGTACCATGATCCTAGTGCACAGTACAGGAAAGGATGGGGATCATTTAAGAGAAAGAGAGGATTAACTCTTTGTTACAGTTGCAGAAGATCGAGACATCTTACTAAGGAATTCCCTGGTAGAAGACTTAGTTGTCTTTGTTGTAAATCTATGGATCATGAAGTTTTAGATTGCCCTAGAATGAATTCTAAACTTGAAAGAATGAATATGAGACAAGAAGACCATGAGAAATGTCAAGACACTAAGACCATGGCAGAACCCCAGAAAGAATCAGAGGATGTATTTCTACAAATGAAAGAAACCCTGAATGACCATCGAAATATCAACTTATCAGAGATATTCAAAGAAAAAGAGTACATAGAAGCAAGAATAGGAGACTTCGACATTGACTATGTTCTGGATGAAGAAACACAGGTGAATATTATGACAGAAAGAACTTGGGAAACTTTAGGAAATCCTGCTATGATTCCTTCATTGGGAGGAATAGGATTATTTAGAGGAAAGTTGATAACCCTATGTGGAAGACTTACCTAGATATCTATGAGTGCTCATGGAACCTTTACAGAAGAAGATTTTGAGGTTGTTATCTTTATTGAGAACAATGACCCATTTGGTATATTACTAGAAAAAATTTGGATTGAAAAGGATCAAGCCAGAAGAAAAGAAGAAGAAGTCTTAGAGCAGAAGAAGCAAGAATTAAAAGTTTTCATGACTAGGAGAATCGCACAGTTGATTGAAGAACGGGAGAACAGATCGAAGTTACTTAGAACCAGAAACTTGGATGTTGAAGTTGAAAGAACACAAGAAGACTCACAGAAGACTGAAGCACCTACCCCAGATAGAGAAGAAGTATTGCTCTTGAGTCCTAGGAAAGAATCTCAACAGCGCGAAGTTACTATGCCAAGAGGAGATAAGAATCAAAATGAAAAGAGGAATATCGAGATGAAGCTCAATGGAAAGAAGGATAAAAAACTAAGTGAGAAGAGATCAAAGATTGAAAAGTTACAGAAGGGTCCAGAGGGAACTTCCCAGAAGGTAAATTTGCAAAATTGGAACTTCGTCGGGATAGCAGAACAACGCCACATGGCACTTTGCCGTGGCGAAGTAATATAGTCGTTGGAAATGGTATAACCGTTAGAATGACACCCCAAATGGGTAGAACGACATTTGTGGTCAGAAAGCTCACCATCAGACCATTGGGACCGCGCCATAACAGACAGAATTGAATTAATGAAGGCTTCTTGCTCGTTGGAGATATCTGTTGCCTACTTATTCCATCGAGCCTTGCACCGAGACCACTTTTTCCAAATGTGATTATCTAAGCCTGCAGATCAATTGATTTTTCATAGTGATCATCAAGCTATCACCATCTGTCCCGTTGCATTGAGTAGTTACTCTTCAAACCCAAGATATTCAACCACAAGCACGTATGTCCGAAGAACTTGGCTCAGTCGAAGAGTTTGTGACGGAGGTACTCATTGACCTCATGACTGATAGAGTAATGTCTATGTCTATGTGTGTACAAACATCATCGATGAGCGGTGTGCAAGCCTATCCATCGACCGTTCACATTAAGGTGTTACAATCACATATCTGTTAAGGTGTTACAATCACAGATCTGTGTCCCAGCTAAACTTGCAGACATATGAGTCCTGCAACCACCCCTACCTCTACCTTGAGTGAGACTTCATCTTCTTCGCAAGTGTTGCCGAAAGAGTCGGTAGTTAGGTTTTTGTTGGTGTGACATTGTAGCGTTGAACCCTGGGTCTTCCCTGTGCAAACAGTACAACACATTGATGAGAAGAAGATGACTTGGAGAAAATTCAAGAGGTATTTTCAAAGGAAATACTTTACTAAGAGATACTATGACAATAAAATGAAGGAATTCTTTGAACTCAAGCTTGGGAGTATGACCATAGATGAGTATGAAAGGAGGTTTTTAGAGATGTTGAAATATGTTCCTTCATCAAGGATGAGAAAGTTAATATTCAGAGATATTTGAGTGGGTTTCCATAATTTATCAGTGATAGGATACAATATGATGATCCCAAAACATTAGAGGAAACTATAAGAAGGGATAAGTGCCTTTATGATCAGCATAAAGGGAGAGAAACTTACCAAAAATCTTGGGAAGAGAAAAAGAAAAACAAGATGGAACAGAGGAAGAAAGGGAATAAGATGCCATTCTTCAGAAATAACTCTTAGGGACAACCAACTTCTAAAGAATCCAGAATGACAGAGACATTGGGACAAAGACCAAGGAAACCACCTATTTAATGTTGGGGTTGCAAGGGAGATCACATGTACAGAGATTACCCCCGCAAAAGTGAAAAAGTGAGGATTGTTCACAATGTTCAACAAGTTGAAACAGTGGAGGACATGGGAAGAAATGTACCTAAGATTTATGCATCTCTGGAGAACAAACAAGATGAGTTTCAATCACATATGATTGAAGTAGAAAGTATGATCAATAATCATCCCATTGCCATTTTAATCGATTCAGAATCTAGTCATAGTTATCTAGATCCTAAGATGGTGGAAATATTTCATTTTCCAAGAAGAAATCTTGAAAAACCTTAGATGGTGTAGCTGGCTACAGGATCTAAAAGAAATATTAATCAGATGGTTAAGACATGTCCAATGAACATGAATGGAATGAACACCAGGGAAGATTTGAACATCATACCTCTAGGTTCCTATGACTTCCTAATTGGTATGGATTGGTTGGACCAACACCATGTTGTCCTAGACTATTATAATAAAGATTTTACTTGCTTGGATGAAGAAGGAAACTTAAGGACAGTACAAGGAATTCCCATAGTAGTAATTGTCAGAGAAGTTGCAGCCTTGCAACTAAAGAAAAGTTATAGTAAATGGTGTCAAATATTTGTAGCACATATAGAAGAGACACCTAAAGAGAAGGTGAAAAATATTTAAGATTATGCATTCCTAAAAGAGTTTGAATATGTATTCAAGGAAATACCAGGATTTCCACCTAAGAGAGATATTGATTTCTCCATCAATCTGATGCCTGGAGAAGCTTTAGTATCTAAGACCCCTTACAGGATGAGTACACCTGAACTGAAGGAATTGCAAATGAAACTCGAAGAGATTCTAAAGAAGGGGTATATACACCCAAGTGTATCACCTTGGGGTTCCCCAGTATTATTTATGAAGAAAAAGGATGGAACTTTGAGACTTTTCATAGACTTCAGGCAATTGAACAAGGTAACTGTGAAGAACAAATATCATTTGCCAAGGATAGATGACCTATTTAATTAGCTAAAAGATGCAAAAATATTCTCGAAGATTGATCTCAGTTCATGCTATCATCAGGTAAGAATTAAAGAATAAGACATCAACAAGTCTGCTTTTAGAATAAGGTATGGCCATTACAAGTTCACAGTGGTGCCATTTGGGTTAACAAATGCACCAATTGTCTTCATGTGTCTCATGAATGGTATATTCAGGAATTACTTGGATAAGTTTGTCATTGTCTTCTTGGATGATATTTTGATATATTCTAAGTCTGAAGATGAGCATGAGAAAAACTTGAGGATGATATTTTAGTTATTGAGGGAGCATCATTTGTATGCCAAATTGAGCTAGTCTTCATTTTACCAAAAGCAAATTCATTATTTGGGCCATATCATTTCAAAGGAAGGAATAGTAGTGGATCCAAAAAAGATAAAGGCCATTGGAGGATG
>JASDQU010373210.1:27321-41553 GCA_032191745.1 Picea mariana
CTATAGGAGATTTATTGAAGGATTTTCAAAGATTGCACACCCAGTTACTTCTTTACAGAAAAAAGGTGTGAAGTTTGAGTGAACATTGGATTGTGAAAGGAGTTTCCAACACTTGAAGCATTTATTAACAAATGCTCCAATACTAAGGATTGATGATCCAAATAAAGAATTCATTATATGCATTGATGTCTGTAAAGAAGGATTGGGTGGATTCCTTAGTCATAATGGGTATGTGGTGTGTTATGAATCGATGAAACTGCAGGAGCATGAAAGGCACTATGTTACTCATGATTTGGAGTTGGAAGCCATATTGCATGCCTTGAAGATGTGGAGGCATTACGTCATGGAAAAAATATTTGAGTTGAGGATAGATCATAGTGGTCTAAAATACTTGTTTGGACAACCAACTCTAAATGTCAGACAAAGCAGGTGGTTAGATTTCCTCATTGAATATGATTTTGATATTAAACATATCAAAGGTAAAGATAACAAGGTAGTTGATGCACTCAACAAGAGAGTGCATGAGATGCATGTTACAACTATTAGCATGTACCAATCCTATTTGAAAGATAGAATTCTACATGCTGGAAAATCATATCATAAATACATGAAGTTAAAGGAAAAAATTCAACAAAGTAATTTATAGCAGAAATTTGAAGATTATAAACTAGAAAATGATGAAATTATCATGTATAGAAGCATAATTTATGTGCAAAATCATCGGGAATTAAAGAATCTGATATTGGGATAAATGCATAATGTACCTTATATTGGACACCCAAGTTACCAGAAAACTATTTCAGTTGTGTAGAGCTAATATTATTGGTCAGGTGTGAAGAAAGAAGTTGTTGATTTTAATGCTAAGTGTTTGGCATGCAAAAAGGTCAAGGTTGAGAATAGACACCCAATGGGTTTTATGCATTCATTTCCCATCCCTAAGTTGAAATGGTAAGTTGTAACAATGGATTTTATCACTAAATTACCCAGAACTAGCAAGCAGCATGATTATATCATGGTAGTGGTTGATAAGCTTACCAAAGTTGCCCATTTTATTCCAGTAAATTTTACTCACAAGGTAGCTAACTTAGCTGATAATTATCTGAGAGAAATAGCTAGATTACATGGAATTCCCAAGACAATTATGTTTGACAGAGATCCAAAATTTACATCAAAATTTTGAAAAGGATTATTTAAGGGATTTGGAACAAATCTACATTTAGAACTGCTTATCATCCAGAATCAGATGGGTAGGCAAAAAGAGTGAATCAAGTAATAGAAGATATGCTAAGGATGTATGTGATGGATAAACCATCCAAATGGGAGGATTATTTTCACTTGGTAGAATTTTCTTACAACAATGGGTACCAAGCATCCCTGAAGATGATCCCATTTGAGGCACTTTATGGCATAAAGTGAAATGCTCCGGTGAGTTGGGACAACCCAACAGACTGCGCAGTGGTTGGGACATAACTACTCAGGGAGATGGAAGAGCAAATGATGAAAATGAAAAAGAATTTAAAGGTTTCCCAGTACAGGAATAAAATCTATGATGATAAGGGCATAACTCACAAGGAGTTTAAAGTGGTGACCATGTGTTCTTGAAAGTAAAGGCTAACAAAAGTTCCCTGAAATTGGGAAATTTCTCAAAGTTGGCAGCTCATTTTTGTGGGACATTTGAAATCCTAGAAAGGATAGGACATGTAGCATATATGATTTCCTTTATTTTATATATGTGCATTCATAATGTATTCCATGTATCCTTGCTTAAAAGGTATGTACCTGATACTAATCATGTCATTGATTGGAATGTGATTCAAGTGGAGAAAGAAGGCGGTTTTCAAGTGCATACAGTGTGCATATTGGATCGAAAGATCAAATAGTGTTGGATTCGATCCATAGAGATATTAAAGGTCTAATGGACCTGGTATGACCCTAAGGATGCAATTTGGGAGAATGAGGATGCTATGTGGGCAGAATACTCGCATATTTTTTAAAACTTTTGAAGTTGTGGTTGTATATGTGTATATATTGCATTGAGGACAGTGCATAAATAAGGGGGAGGGAAATGTAATACCCCTAGGATGAACCCCAAGTGTACATATAAATGTAATTGTCATTTATATATAATCTAGTGATTTGAAGGAACACGATCCTTGGTTTGGTTCTGCATGCATTGAGTTAGTGTGCGTGAATCTCACACCAAAGAAGTGTGCACAGATTTAAAATGATTACATCACACAGATTAAGGTATTCAACGTGCACCTGTGTGAGTTTGTAGGAATGGCATGCATTAAAAGAGGAACAATGTAATATATATAGTGCACACCAATATAAGTGTGCGAGGATGGCACCCATTCCAAGATTCCGCTCAATGCATGATTTTGGGGACCAGAGAGTCTTTTTTATATATGTCATGTTGTAGTGTGCACATGTGTAAGTGTGTGAGGGTGGTGCACTGAAAGAAGGGAATGCACACATCCCAGAAGTTTCGTGCGCTCTAGTTTAGTGCGCGATCTTTGTGTTTTGAGGCTGGTGAGCCTAGATGGATAAAGACCAATACTTTTGTACTGAGAATGTAAATGTAATCACATGAAAAAATAATGAAAACACATCAATGTGGAAGACCAACCACGTAAAATAGTATGGGGGGATAAAATTCCACTAGTTGAGGTTAAGGGGCTAAGTCAAGGGGATTAAACCCAAAAAGGAATATTATATTAATATTTCTTAAAAGTATAAGGCAAGGATATATTATTTTATCCTAAGTTTGAAGGATGGGGACAAGTGGACCAAAGAAATTTCTCAACGTCACAAGTGCCAAGTTGGGAACATGCATTCATATAGTCTGGACTTAGTCCATTTTGGTTATCGTTCCATCATCATTCGACCATCATGGGGGAATCAGGACCCGACTGTTAGCAGTCATTCATACCCTACTATTACTGTCATAGTAACTTGTTGTTATTGTCGCAGATACATGTACATTGATTAGATTAGAGAGTTGGACTAAAGAGGTGGGTTGCCAGGCCCATAGGTCATTGCATTCTCTCCAGGTGAGAGAATTGTTGGGAATTATTACTCGAAATGCCAAACTGCAACAAAAGGGCTCTAAGACTTCTTGTTTGACCTATTCTTGAAGCCCTGGAAGGGAAGTGGGGTAGTTTAAGGAATGTTGAGCAGAGAAGGGGAACACTTCATGGGGTGGGACAGGCATGTGTGGAATGAGGGACTGTAGGTTGTTAGTATGAATTGGCATGTGTGACAGAGTTTCATGTGATTGAGTCACCTGTGACTGAGTTACATGTGACTGCATTTCCTATTGACTGAGATAATTAGCTTGGCTAGGAAACCTTACCCAAGTGGAGTTTATCCCCAGCTCGAGGGTGGCCCTCTGCAGAGATATGAGCAGGGTGGTCGAAGGTTGGGAGGAACGTGGAAGGTCTACGCACAATTTGTGTCATTTATTCAAAGATAAGTGGCAATTGCGTGTTAAATAATGTGTTGCAATAATAATGATGCATTTGCTTTCATGGTTTTATTCTGTTTATGTTGCATGTATATTTATGTTATGATTTTGTATATAATTGTGTATTGTAGAGTATGTATATGTTTTAATTAGTAACAAAGAAATCTTGTTAATTTCTAGTAATGGAGATATCACAATTTGGTATCAGAGCTAATAACAAGAGATTTTTTTGTGTGATGTGCTAGCCTAGGTGGCTAGGTACATTAAAAATTGGTATCGGAGTGTTTTATGGAGTATCATGGCCCAGACTGGGAGGTTGGGGATGTTACAATATGGTATCAGAGCTTATGACATAGAGATTTTGTGTGATGTAGCCAGCCTGGGTGGCTGGGTACGTTACAAATGGGTATCAAAGTGTTTTATGGAGTAGCATGGCCTGTCTTGGGAGGCTGGGGATGTTACAATTTATCTTAATTCTATGATTATTTTCTACAAAACACTACTAATAAGTAACCTTGCTCTCTATAGATGGGAGACCAACATTTAAAATAAGAATAGGATAGGGTGCATTCCTCTTAATTATAAGATTTCATATTATAGAACACTACTAATAAGTACCTTATCATATTTTTACTCTCCATTTGTGGGAGACCAGCCTCTAAAATATAATAAGCATGTAAAAAAAACATTTTCATCTTAAATCCCTATTTTACAATTTTTTTTGAGACCAAAATAATATTTTGGACAACCTCCATAAATATTTTTTCAACACTACAATTCCCATTAACTTATGGTGGATGTCAATTCCAATATATGTATACTAAGGGAATCCTTCCAAATTGTGGTTATCATAAACAAAATTAGAGTATGTGTCGCCTCTATAACATTAATAAACTAAATTGAAAAGGAATGATGTCTATAAAAATGAAAAAAATTAAAATAACTAACCATAATAACAATAACTGAAAAACGAAAAGATTATAATAATTATAAAAATACATACTAAAATAAATGAGCATAAATCTGTCTTAACCCCAAATCTTTTAAGCACCAAGAAAACTATTTTTTTTTTTAATTCTTCTCTATACTTATTAAATTTGGGGTTAAGATGAATCTATATACAATTTATATTAATATTTTCCGATAAAAAACACATAAAATTTATAATAAAAACATACATAGTCAACAATTAATAAATTTTCAATTGATAAATTAAAACTTCATTATATGCATCATTCGCATAGACTCAACATACATTCTAGCACTACATTTAATTATAAATTTGCAAAATAAAATAATTTGTTTGAAATTTCACCATCAAGGTAAACACTTAGAAAAATGGGATGATGACTTTCTCAACAATGGTTATTATCCTCCACTAACCCACTTCACACTAAATCGCCTTTAATGGGACCTCTCAATCCCCTTATCCTTCAAGACTATATCTCTAAAATGGGACCTCTCAATCCCCTTATCCTTCAAGATTATATCTCTAATATAGATTTTAGATAACAAGGGACCCTAATTTTCTCAAATATTTTTAGTTTCTCACTCAAAATCCTAACCTAAATTCAAAATATATGCCACCCTACTGATCACGCATCTCAATCTTTATATCCTTTTAAAATTTATTTTTGTTTCCATTTAGTTTCTCACTAAAACTCCTAACCTAAATTCAAAATATATGCCTCCCTCCTCATCAGACATCTCAATCTTTATATCCTTTTTAAATTTAATTTTAATAATATCAATTGGATGGTGCACACAGTTTCCACTTTAGTTGTTAATTCATTAACCTTGTTTTTTGTATTGCTACATGTTCTTTATGTACCTTTTTTATTAGCACTTCTCACATATTTCAAATTTTACATTCTTTTAAATTTAATATTATTTGTGTAGATTCATCTTAACTTTGGCTCTATCAAGTGTCAAGAGGGATTAAATTGGTTGAGGTGCAAACCTTCCTCAACTTTTTCTCCCTAAAAAAGGTTTTCAACTACATTAATTCCATCCCCCTTAACAGTTGATAGAGTCGGATTTAAAATGGATTTATGTTAGTTAATATATCTAACAATGGATAACAAAAGTGCAAAGTTATTTTTTCCCTATTTTGTATAGTCATTTAACTTCAAAAAAATTTGCACTGTGGTTCTTAATATTGATAATGAATTATGAAAATGACTAAAAAATATGTTTAAAATATTTATTTTCAAAGGTTGCCAAATTAAAATTATTGTTTATGTTTAAATGGAGCGGGTTTTGGAGTCTACCAAAATGAAACTCAACCATTGCATATCTACTAATACATTTAGTGTTTACGTTCTAGCTAGAAAAAAAAAAAACTCTCTTCGTTGTTTATCCATACACACACAAAAAAAAAACAAATGCAATGTTGGGATGCCTAGTTTATTGTAACACACTCGACCCCTAAGTACCCTTTCTAGGGGTGGGGTATCAAAATTTTGCTTACTCTAATAATCTCAAATCATCTCTCTGAAGTCTTCTTCCTCTTCTACTCGCCCGTAGCGTTCTAACAACTGTTACCGGGCTCTAATCCGACCTTTGGTTTACAAGATATGGCCTCCCAAAGTTCTTCATGCGTTATTAGTTGAGGACCGCGTGGTGTCCACATGGCTCCACCTCATCAGTACCATCCCCAAGTTCTTATATCCATGAGAAAGGTTCATGGAGCATCCATTCCAATGGCGGGATATGGTCTTTATTTAACGCATGAGCTAGAGGGAATTTCATCGTTCGACCTTCGGCGTTGATTGCCCTTTTTCCTGTATGCACGCATGCCCTCTGGAGTCATGAATTCTTGAACTCCTGAAGGGTCCAGAATCTCTCCATGTGGCTTCAGCCTTCGTTCCTTTCAACTTATCCATTACCCTACATCCCAAACCCCTGGACTCTCAAAGGGTCCACCCTCGCACGTGGTGATGTACTAGATGCAGAGGTGAGTACAGATGGGTCCCAAATACTCCTCCCACCAAATGGACCAAATAGGTAAGTGTCAAGGATGACACACGATAAGGTGGAGAGGACACATGGCCCCTACAGTGGGTGACACGTGTCATGTTTTAATGGGCACGTAGGGTCTATGAAACGTCCAAATCGAGGTGACACATGGCACGTCAAACGTGGGTCCGCATCAACCTAAGTGATGTCAGTGTGCCACATCAACATAGACTAACCATCTTCCAACCCCTTCGATCTCACAGTCAAGGTGTATACTTTGTCACTTTGGCATTCAGGGCATTTTTTGGTGTGACTTCCTCCTTTCTCCCAGAGTGGTCAACGTCAGGATGACCATGGTCTAGATCTAATAGTCATGGGATATGCCAAAGGGTCCCTATATATATAGTCCTCGTCACCTAGTAGCTCCATCCTTCAGAGGTTTCGTCATTATGACCGCTCCGCTCTCCCAAATTAGGACTTTGTCGAAGTACCATACATGAGTCCCTCCACTGGTTAATCAAATGACTAATAGGGTTTCTTAACAGGCTCCCTAGATCAAGGCTCATATCACTTCATAAATTCAGAGTTTGGGGAGTTGGGTGCTTTAACATCCCTATTCTCCTGAAGTAGGAATTCACCAAAGTTACCTCAGCATAGATCCAACGACCAAGGGGACTCTCAAAGACCCTTGAATCTATGTCTCACGTTACTTCATGATTGATGAGAGGATCAAGGTTTAACGGTGAGGTAGGTCTATCTGCCATGGTTAGGGAAACCTCTAGGTGTCAATCGACCTTGTGTCTAACCATAACAATCAATTTCCTTCGACCGATTTACAATTGGTAAGGTCGAAACACTCCAGAGCTCAAAACTCCCAGAGTTACAAAGCCAGAAAGGCTTAACTACATTTGGGACCTAGTGTAGGGTTCCTAGACCTTGGTCACAAGGGTTCTTCGAAAACTCTTGTGGGCTATGCGCTAATATCTTAGTTGTGAATTGGTTAAGGACACGGGAATGATCCCTCGATCATATGGGTGAAAGTTATGAAGGAAGTGCCCTCCTTCCATAGGGTTTGAACTTATTATTACCGCGAAGGTAGAATCTAGAGGTCGGCATGACTTAAGCATTCCAGTAAACCCTCCCCCGACACTCTTGTAGGATTAAATCCCATAGATCTCTAGCTTCTCGACAGAAGTAAATAGAAGACCCTTAAAATCATGGGTTCACAGAGAAGAAATACACATTTCTGCCTTAATCATTCAATACATAACTTAGTCATAAACATATAAATATATTCACTCATCATTTCCATTTCAACACACAAAGTAGGAAAATACTTATCAAAAAACCAGAATTCGTGAAGCGACAGCTAAAAGGGGTGGTTGTTTCCACCCAACCATAGGCACAACCACTCCTGAATGAATTTACCGTTGGCCACCGTTGAGCTAGACCCTGATGCTCTGAGAGAAAATCTTTCTTCTTGCTCAGTGACAGTCAGGGATAGAGGTTACTCTCCTCCTCCCATGGGATCTTGGCAACGAGTTTTATCTGTACCAAGCAAGGAGGTATGCATGAGTACCTCCATAGTCATTCTTCAGCCCCATTTATCAACTTGAAAATGAAAACCTTGCCAATGGCTTCTTGTGCCCAGAACGAGATCATTTTCCCATTCTTCCTCAAACTAGAGAATTGCAAGTGCTCTTTTCTCTTCTCGAGAGATTGGTCTTCTGACTCTGCTCTCTTCACAGATCTCTCCCCGTCTCTTCCCACGAATTACCTCTTTTCTTTACTTCCTCAAAAATTTTGTGTGGCTCTAAATCCCTAGCTCATGGTCAGGTGTGGAAGTCTTGCAGATGGGTACTCTGCCCCATCTCCTCATTAACTCTTGAGGAGGAATCTTCCATCTACCAATATGACTGGTAATTCATTTATGGGTCAGAGGATTGGGTAATTCAGGTATTTCATTTATGAGTATGAGTCATTAAACCTAGTAGGGTACTGGTTTGGTGGGGGGGTCATCTCAACCATTTTTTCTTCCCCTCACCCTCTCTCTCATAGCATCCATGGTCTATCTTGGAAAACCCCCCCTTTTAGCAATTATGAAACACCTTTTCATTTTATATTAATAACATAAAATACATACATTGACCTTTTATAACAAAAACGTTCATCAAATCAAGCATTCACATGTATCTAGTCTTCCATAGTCCCTTGGCCAGATATAGTTATATTTACAAACTGGGGAAAATAGGGGTATTACAACCCCCTCCCCCTTAAAGGAACATTGTCCTCGATGTTCTATTTGTCGATGTGTTGTGTATAATACAAAAGTAAACAAAAATGGGTATGCATGTTTCATGGAATCCTCCATTTCCCATGTAGCCTCATCTGGGACAAAGTGTTTCCACTTCACCTTGAACTGTGCAATGGTTATGTTCATGAGTGAGGTTTCCTTCCTTTTTATTATACATTGTGGTTCTGGTAGGAATTCTCCCTCTAGTTCCACCTAATCACAGATCAGTCAATTATATGATTAGAATCATGTACATATTTCTTCAATAATGAAACATGGAAAACATTATGTGAATTCACTATGGGAGGAAGTGCTAATCTATAGGTTACAATTCCCACTCTATCCAAAATTTCAAAGGGTCCAAAATATTGAGGTGCCACCTTGGCACAATCTCCCATTCTCAAGGATCTCTTCCTAGGTCTAACTCAGAGATACACATCATCCCCTGTTTTGAAATATCTAGGAGTCATATTTATGTCTGCATAGCTTTTCTTTCCATCTTGAGCTATTTTCAGATTTTACTTTATCTGAATTACTTGTTGTTCCATTTCTTTTAGCATATCTAGCCCAATTGTAATTTTGTCTACTAGGTTATCCTATTTTATTGGAATCTTGCACTATCTATCATAGAGGGCTTCGAAAGGGCTCATCTTCAATGACTCTTGATAGCCATTGTTGTAGGAAAAATATACTAGTGGTAGGTAGTCTTCCCACTTCTTAGGTTGATGCATTACATGCATCCTTAACATTCCCTCTAACACTTGATTTAATCTCTCTATTTGTCCATCAGTTTGAGGGTGATAGGCTATACTAAATAGAAATTTAGTTTCAAAACCATCAAACAGAGATTTCCAAAATCTTGAAGTAAATTATGTATCTCTTTCAGATATGATCTCCTTAGGCATGTCATGTAGCCTAAATATTTCTTTCATGAAAATATTGGCAATATTTGTTGCCTTGCAAGTTGAATTGACGGGAATGAAGTGAACATCCTTTCTCAACTTTTCCACAACTACCATGATGGCATCATTCTGTTTGGCGAATTTTGGTAATCCTATGATGAAATTCATGGATATGGTTTCCCATTTTCATTCTGGAATTTGTAGGGGATGCAACAGTGTTTTTGTATGTCGGTGTTTTTCTTTAACCTTCTGACATTCTAGACATTATCCAAGTAATGAGTTATGTCCTTCTTTAGTCCCGGCCAATAAAATAGTTTCCCAGTGGTTGTGATCATTTTCTGATAACCAGGATGACCAGTATATGGTTGTTTGTGTAGTTCATCCATCATGATCCTCTTCAAATCATCACAATTCAGGATATACAACCTACCTTTGTAAGTTCGCAGGCCATCATTCATCATTTGATAACCTTCGTACTTTATCCCTGTGGGCTCTTGTTCTAAGTGTGATCTTACAGTCTTGAAAAATGTATTTGTTTATTATGCAGTCTCGACTCACTCCCTGGCATCTATTTCATAGGTTCTTACAGCTGCCAGGTGAATCACTTTCACACTTCTACTAAGGGCATCAACCACCCTATTTTCTTTTCCTTTGATATGTTTGATTTCAAAATCAAACTCACTAAGGAGATCCATCCATCTAGTTTGTCTAGCATTAAGTATTGGTTGATCGAGCAGGTACCTTAACCCACAATGGTCTATCATAAGCTCAAATATTCTACCCAGGAGGTAATGCCTCCACATTTTTAAAGCATGCACTATGGAAGCCAATTCTAAATCATGGGTCATATAATTGATTTCATGTTCATTCAATTTTCTGGATTCATAGCAAATTACATGTTCTTCTTGCATAAGGACTCCTTTGATTCCTTCCTTGCACGCATTTGTACACACAAGGAGGTCCTTATTTTGGTCTGCAATCTTCAGCATGGGTGCATTGGTTAGAAGGTATTTCAACTCTTGGAATCTCTCTTTACATTCTGATGTCCAAAATAATTTAACTCTTTTTTTCTGAATGGATTTGATTGGGCAACCAATATTGGAAAATCCTTTTATGAAACTCCTATAGTATCCCTCTAGGCCCATAAAGGACTTGATATCAGATACGTCCTTTGGGGTAGGCCAATCCATAATGGCCTTGAAACTTTTAGGATCAACTGCCCCTCCTTCTTCAGAAATAATATGGTCTAAGTAATGGACTTGTTTCTGGAAAAATTCACACTTACTAAACTTAGCATAGAGTTGATGTTCTCTTAGTAATTGAAGTACTAGCTTGATATGTTCTTCATGCTCTTCCCTATTCTTGGAATAGATTAGGATATCATCAATGAAAACCAATACAAATCTATCCCATAACTTACTGAGTACATTATTCATTAAGCACATAAAAGTGGTTGGTGCATTGGCTAGCCTAAATGGCACGGCCACCACAAATTCATAGTGACCATATCTTGTCTTAAAGGTTGTTTTGTGGATGTATTCATCCTTAATTCAGAACTAATGGTATCCAGACCTCAAGTCAATCTTGGATAAAATTGTAGCACCCCTTAATTGGTCAAACAAGTCATCGATCCTTGGCAAGGGATAATTATTCTTTATCGTCATGTTATTGAGTTGCCTATAGTTTATGCACAACCTAAGTGTGCCATATTTCTTTTTCACAAACAAGGATGGTGGTCCCCATGGAGACACACTAGGCCGAATGTATCCTTTTTCCATCATTTATTTTAGTTGTAGATTGATCTCACCCTACTCTGGTGTACTCATTATATAGGGTGTTCTAAACACTGGCACCGCTCCTAATGTAAGCTCTATTGAAAAGTCAATATCTCTTCTTGGAGGTAGACCAAGTACCTCTTCTGGGAACACATATTTATACTCTCTTAATATGGTATGGTCCTCTAGGATTGATTTGTTGTCTCTAACAGATTCCAACACTTGTATTTCATACAAAGGACATCATTTTCTACAATACTTCTTCACTTCAAGGGTTGATATTTGTCTAACTAAGACAAGATTTTGAATCCCTTATAGGGTTACCTTTCTCCCTTATTCATTTTCACACTCTAAGGTTTAATTGTAACAATACAACTTGGTTTTATGGGAATCCATCTAGTCCATGCCAATCAACATGTCATAATATCCTAAAGGGAATATGCTTAAGGTTGCTTGGGTGGGCAATCCACTCATAATGAATTGGCATGCTGGTATGACCTTTGTTACGTTTCTTTTGGTTCCAATGGCTAGTTGTACCAACCATGATTTAACATGTTTAACTCGTTGCAATTTACATTTCTCAGCAATTTGAGGGGAAACATAACTCATATTAGAACTAGGGTCAATTAAAATGGAAACTAGGTGGTTGGAAATCATACCTTCCATCTCCACCACTGAAGCTTGGTGGTCATCTTGTCGATTATCCAAGGCTGCATAAATATGTGGCATGCTTCTAGCCACATCATTGACTATGGTGACCTCTTGGATGTTGTAGACCTCTTATTATTTTGTTTCCTATATGGCCAGTTCCTCAACAAATGTTCTTCTCCACAACCCCAACATTTTAAGGGTTCTATCTTTGTGTTATTAGTCTTACTTGAGGCTTCGCCAAAGCATTTATTTCCACTCCAAGAGGGGAAATTTTGTTGGTATACACTTTTAGCAGGAAGGCTCATCTTAGATCCTTTCCCATAACTCTTGAATCTTAAGGGTTTAAACCCATTCTTCTTGAATCCCAAAGTACTTTTATTCTTCTAATCCTAGTGAGGTTTTGTCTTATTCTTGAATTGCTCATAGTTATACCTTTCCTTCCAGATAGTGTCTTCTAAGGTCTTCGACTCATCAAATTCAATCTTGTCCTAAAAGGACTGAGACAGACCACTAATAAATCATTGCATCTTTACCTTTTCATCTTTGATGTAAGGCACATACCTTATCAGTTCAAGGAATTTGTTGATATATTCATCTATTGTAAGATGTCCCAACCTGAGTTCATAGAACTCCTTCATCTTCCCATAAAATTATTATTCTGACATATACTTCTTCTTGAAGTATTTCTCAAATTGTTTCCATGACAAGTCCTTCTCATGGATTCATTTCACATTCCTAAGGTCTTCCCACCAAATGGAGGCCTTTCCATTTAAGTTAAAAATCGTTATTCGAACCTTTAAATTTTTAGAGTAGTCATGGACTCTGAAGTACCTTTTCAAGCCAAGCAACCAAACTTATGCTTCTTCCCCCTTCTTAATTTCTCCATCGAAAGTGGGTGGTTTGGCTTTCTTGAACTCTTCAGGGTCACGGCTCTTGGAATGTTTCCTCTTCTTTCTTTTCCTCTAGGAATGTGAACTAGTTTTTCTACTAGAAGATTCCTTGGAGTTGTTAGTTTCCTCACAAGAGAATTGTTCCAATGAGTGTCTCTTGGCTCCATGTTGGGCCTTCTTTGAGGTTCTCCTCCTTGTGTGGATAATTTCAGGGCCATTCTTTTGTATATCAGGTGGACTCTGGGTTCTCTTCATATGATGTATGTCCACATGAATGGTTGTTGGTACATTTTGCAGTTTCCTTTGTATATCTGATAAGATCTACAATAGAACTGCATTAATTTCAATTTGTTTTTTCTGCTCTTTTATCAACCTTTCATTGTCATCCTTATAGTTGTGTAAGTATGCCATGAGGCTTGTTACAGTTTCATCCAAATCTGGAGGGGTTTCTACCACCCTCCTTTCATAAGATTATTCCTCTCTATTGTGGGAGATTTCCCCCAATTCATGGTGTGTCACCATCCTTTATGTTGTATTTTTCCTGCGGTTGACTAATTGTTTACGTGTTGATAAAAACATTATCTAATAGTTAATGATCTACTAGTTTTATGAACAACACACGGTTCAAAATTTTCAAAACATATACAACAACAGAAAGTTTCATTCCTTCCTTTAGTAGAGGTTTAACTAATCCCCTTAGCAATGGGGTAGGATAATGTGTTACCCCTAATAGTCCTCCAATAATATTTTTAAGTGACTCGTTCATGAGCCCAAGCAGGCCAAGTGTTGTAACCATGCTCTGATACCAATTTGTAACACACTCAACCCCTAAGTACCCTTTCTAGGGGTGTGGTATCAGAATTTTGCTTACTCTAATCATATTGAATCATCTCTCCAAGGTCTTCGTCCTCTTCTACTCGCACGTAGCATTTTAACGATTGTTATCGGGCTCTAATGTGACCTATGGTTTGCAAGATATGACCTCCCGAAGTTCTTCGGGCGTTATTAGTTGAGGACCATGTGGCTCCACCTCATCAATACCATCCCCAAGTTCCTATATCCACGGGGAAGGTTCATTGACCGTCCATTCCAACGGTGAGACATGGTATTTATTTAACGCATGAGCTAGAGGGAAGTTCGACATTCGGCGTTGATCGCCCATTTTCCTTTTTGCACGCATTCCCTCCAGAGTCCTGAATTCCCAAAATCATGAAGGGTTTGGATCTCTCCATGTGGCTCTAGCCTTTGGGATCTTCAACTTACCCATGAACTTGCATCCCAAACCACTTGAGTGTCG
>JASDQU010373211.1:41794-60091 GCA_032191745.1 Picea mariana
TTTATTGGTAATCCTTATTCCTTCTTGAGTACATGTGAAATCCTTTTGTCCCTCTTTGGACGAAGCTCTGGATTAAGCTTCCAACAATTTTCCTTTTGATGTCCACCCTTGTTGAAATAAGGGCAGTGAGTTTTTGGAATCCAAATTGTTTTCCCTTGTCTTTCTTCCATTGTGGAGTTGATTATTTATGTTGTGTCTCCTTCCTGGTCAACATAGACTTCTTTTACAAAGATTGTCCCCTCCAACACTTGGCAACACAATGCTTATTTGAATGACAAAAAGTACAAGGATACATATTCCACAAGTTTCAGATTACATGATTATGTTTTTTATAATCAAAAAGATAATTTGAAAAACCATTACCATTATAACTTCCTTTTTGATCTTCACTTTGATTTGGAGATGACTTGCATTCACTATCACAATCATGGAGTGATACGCCATCACCTTTTGTGAAGTGTTCTTGCAATGACTTAGGCTGGCCACTTGAAGCATCACTTGCTTCCGATGTTTTGGAGCCCATCTTGGAGGATGCTCCAATATCCTCTTCACCATATCCCAATCCTAAATAATTAGGTATTTCCACAACCTCTATGGGATTAACGATACCTTGGCCCTTACATCCAAGGCCCTTTCCTTCATAACCCATCCTGGTTAGAAATTTCAAGCCTATACCTCTTGTATGTTTTTCAAATGCACCAAAACCATCTTGATGGAAACAAGGAGAAATTGATGAATGACTTCCACTACATACCTCAGATTTTATTTCTCAATTCGATATAGAAGGCAATTCCTTCAATTCTTCTTTGCCTTTGTTTTTCTTTGAAGACTTCTCTTGACCCGACCTCTTTCCTTCCAAGTATTCTTCATACAACACTTTCACCATCTCGGACATGACACAGACAATAGCTCGCATATCCTTCTCATATTGAGAAATTCCCTCTTTAGATGCCATTTTTTCAACTGAGATGAGACTTTCCTTGGTAAACATGAAAACTCAAATTCCAACCATCAACTAGCTCTGATACCACTTGATCCGAAAAGATCTTTTAAACAACAATGGTTGAGTTATTATGCATATGTTATTTTAACATTTAGGAAATTACTGAAAGAGGGATAATTAAAGAGGAATTATGACAGCCATATAAACATATACAGATATGAACATAAGCATGAAGAACAACAAACCATAAACACCAATGTGATAATGAAGTTCGACAATCTCGTCTACGTCTCCGAGCCTTTGTCTCAGTGGGTGAGGCTTTCTTATTTTTGTTTGAAGATTTAAATGTACATAATGAAAGTGCCAATGGATTACAACAATGATTTGGTTTTGTTCTACCAAATATCATGAACCCATCAAAACTGACAGTACCCAAATCGGATGAACGAAGCTCCCAGAAATGGCCTGCAAAGGTGTGCTCCTCAATAGCTTCCCTTCATGACAATGTCATTGGCTCGACAATTCAGCAGCACAAACATGTTCTGAACCTCCTCCATTGTCTTCAAGAAGCCCTGTTTTATATAGGCCTGAAGTTGGTAACCATCTCCCAACTTCACCCCAAGACCTGGCCTCAAAAAGGGCCCAAGATCCTCCAAAATTGAATAAAATCTCCAAAAACTACTCACAAAATCCAATTAAAAACATACAATAAATTTTAAAACCCACTTATTGCAAATATATTTGGCTCAACCCCATTTATTAGGGATCCTGGTCACCTGGGCACCTCCATGTGGCCCTGTGCCATGAGCTGGCCCCCTAGCTCTCGTCCCCTGGTTACATTGTATGCCATATGGTCGGGTTTTAAAGTTCCACACACAAACTGGTGGTTTAGCCCCTAGAATCCATCCCATAGTTATTTTCCTTGGTCAGCGAGCTATCTTGACCAACCGGGGCTAATCCTATAACCTCCACGCTAACCAACATAACTATGGCCATATGGAAACCGAATGGGAATTGGTGCCGAAAACTATGGCTATTTGTTGGAGCTACACCATAACAAACGACACGCCAAACAAAAACAATGCAGAGTCATATGGAGAAGGTCTTATGGTGAGTGTTGTGATCGAGGGTTGGGGCCTAGCCCCAACCCTATCCTCTATCATCAGAACATTAACTACAACTTAAATATTAATGGAAACATATGATGGTAAGCACCACCAGGTAGGCGGGCTGGTAGTCCAGCCTACACCAAAATGCTTATGCCTGTGCCCGAGGTCGCGGGTTCAAACCTCATAGAGTCCAAAAAAAATTCAATGATATTGACCAACGAATGTGTTCCACATGGCAGCGCATGTCTGGGCCACATGGCACCTTCCCATTCGCCAAATTTGATGCCACATATCAATCGCCCATTTGTCTAGTTGTCTACCCAGTTGTTAGTCCAATCACCTGCCACTGTACCTGCCATGTGTCATACGACCCTGCCGCTATACTTGCCACGTGTCATGCAGCCTTGCCATGTTCGTTGTATAGGCGTGCCATGTTTCACCCTTGCAGTGGTGACACATGTCACACTTTGATTGGTCCACCTGTACCTGTCCACGTCAGCATCCACATACCCTTCCATGTAATTTTTTATGGCCGTACGACCTATACATTCATCTTCCATGTGGCACTGTATGGACTCTACAGTCATTATTTTTTTTACTTGTTTGGAAAAATGAACAGATCATGATATCTTGGTCATACGACGTCCGTTTGAGCCTGTTAAAGTTGTGTTGGGTTCGTAACGTTGACGCCTATGCACACATCCGTTTTGAGGATATTCTGAGCACTTTGATTTTTAGTCCTTTTTTAGCCCCATTTGGCTCCTGGATCTAATTCTAGATTATCTTGGCACATAGAGATGATTCACACATTACCTCCTAAGCTCCATGTTTTCTTTCAAATCAAGTTTACAACTATCTACACATTTCTACCTTCAAGGCTATGGAGTCTTACTTTCCTTTACATGCCCCATTAATTACATTATTCACATACTAGATTCATGTCATATGTGAGAATCCTTATTGTTGTTCCTTGCAATTCATTCACACTCTGTAGTAGTTGAATAATAATTCCTTAGTTTCATTATTCTTTAGTTATTTATCCACTTTTCATTACTTTCCCTATAGTTCTTTGTTGTCTCAACCAAATTCTACAAGATTCATCATGCTTCCATGACTCTAATATCCAATATTAAGCTTGAACTTATCTTATTATACCTTTATTTATGAAAAATCTGCAAGCAACAATTTTGTTAGAATTATGCATATTAAATTTTTTGTCAATTAATGCTACAGGTCATTTTTCTGCTCAATTCATGAAGAATTATATCATAGTTCTCCAAATTATAATAATTCAAGGTTATTAACCTATGAACCATATTTCCAACCATTATACTTGTGTCTCATTCCGATCTCTAAGCTGAAAGTTATGGCTTCCTGAAAAAACCACTTTCACCCTTTTTGTGCATTTTCTCCACTTGTGCAATTTTATTGAAGTGCTAACTTTTGTCAACTGCAGAAGAAAATCTATCAAGAACTAGAGAAACTTTTATATGAGACATAGTTATTAATATTAATAATGAATTTGTATCAACTCTTTTATTTTCAATATTATACACCAATCAAAAAATACAACAATCTAGAATCTGCAACTTTGTCCGTTTTCACTCCTTTTTTTTTCGGACTTCAATTTTTTAGCAAAACTGGTTATCTCACAATCTGTGCACTTCTGGAAAAATTTCACTAAACCAAATTTGTCTGTCTCAATGATTATAAAAAATTTTGAGGGTACAAAATTTTCCAATTTTGTAAACTAGGGTCGGTTTTTTTGCTCTGGAAATTTCAAAAATCCCCAAAAAGTGGCCCAGAATAGTGGACTTTGGCCTATTTTAGTATCCCCATTCCAATCCCCTTAGTATTTATACAGTTCCTTCATGGTTTATTTCTGTGTCTTCTTTCTAAAATATTTCCAAGAGTTTCATCTTAATCTGGACCTCTTCCAATGATCTAGACCTAGATCTTTAAAAATCATTATTTTGCATTTTCTGGCAAATCCAAGCAGAATTGGACAATGGCCCTCTCCGACACTTTTGTATATATCTTCTCTACAAACAAAACAAACAAGTTTCATCTCAATCTAACTTGGTTTTCTCTAGTTATGGCCAAAATATGAAATTGGCTCCATACTTGGTGTTATGGCCAAAATACGAAAATGGCTCCAGACTTAGTTTATTTTTTTTGAAATTGTGGAACAATTTTTCCTAAGTGTGATATGCACCATCGATCTCAAATCGAAAGAATTTTGGACCATTGATCTTCTTTGTATCAGTGATTGAGAATCGATGATTTCTTTTATGAACCAAACCTTCCCATCAATCTTCTCAATGCCCGATCACTTACCATCGACCATCAATCATTTTTCTCCACAAACCAAAAGTCACCCATGAATCGCTCTGATTTCTGAACATCGTCCATCAGCCATCGACAATATTCCTTGAAAAACCAAGATTGTTCACAAATCTCATCGAACCCCGACCATCGACGATCGACCATCCCTTCATTGATGTGGCAACTATGATGATGTGGCATGGCATATGGATGATGACCTGGCATGACATATCATTCCAAAGCATCAACTGGGCTAATGTGGCATGAAACGTCATCACCTTCCTTTCTCCATTAGCCATCGACGGTTAGATATTCCCTTTGGTTGAGCGAAACTTCACCCAAAGTCATCGATCCTCGATCCATTGGCCATCAACAATCTCTGATGTCATCTGGTCGAAGTTCAACACTTCACCAAACTCGTTGATCCCTGACCATCGGTCATCAACGATTGGAGATTTCTCTTGGTGAACTTCAACACTTCACCAAAACTTGTCAATCCCCGACCATTGATTGTCGATGATCAGAGTTTTCCATTGACGAACTGAAAAAATCGCCAAATTATATTGACCCTCGACCATCTGTCATCGACAATCAAAGATTTATGTTGGCGAATTTCAACACTTATCAATTTTGGCAAAATTCCTCAACAAATCTGGACCATCGATCTACCTCATTTTTCCAACTACCAAAATGAATCTCAGCCTTCGATATGCTTACTTTGTCAAACTTCAAAAATATTACATTTTTTTAATTTTTCAAGAATGAATTTGGGTCGTTGATCTCAAGATCGAACACGAACTCAGCTATCGATTCTTTGATATATTCCCTGTGCTACAACGAACATTAAAAATATGAATTTTTCAACCTTCCAGATCAAATTCAACTCTACAACTCTGCAGATCGAATCATTTAACTCCCTAGATCATTCTTAATTATTTAAAACTCGAATCTGCCATGAATTCGGGGTTTTTCCTCTCTAATCTTTTTATTTTTCCCCGAATTCTCACAGTTTGAAAATATGTAATAGAGAATTTGTCTAATTTGCACTGGTTCTGGCCCATACTAGTCCGATGTTTCAACCAAAATCTCTAATACCAATATGTAACATACCCAACCACCCACAGGTAGGGCATACTACTCCAAAAATTCACTTTGAAAACCATCTCGAATTCTGGTAACAATTAATTCGAAATTAAGCATGAAATACTCACATGCATTAATCAAGATCCATGCTACAACATAAAAGAAATAAATAGTGTTCCATGCACAAAAAATAACCAGCAAGAATTCACACAAAAATACATCTTAGAGATAATTAAATACACAACGAAATATACATTATACATAAAACACATAGAGCACTTACCTTTGCAAATAAACATTCACCAATTGGTTGCATACCAAGGATGTTCCTCCCAACCATAGACATTGTTGTTCATTTAATCTAAATAGCAGGTCACCCCTAAGCCAGGCCTATGAATCCACAAGGACGGGTCCTAGGAAAAATCTAAAACACACAACAGTTGGCTAACTAGATCTCAGGTTTCCCAACCACACAACAAGTCCTAATTTCCAACTCTCTTTCCTCTTTAGCCTTCACAACCCAAAGAAATGAACCCCTTTCTCTGTCATGCAGTCCCTCGAGACTTTCCATTTCTCTACAAGGCTCCAGTGCTACTGGTTAGGAAATATCCCTACTGGAAACTCCAAGGATTTTCAGTTGTGGACAGTTCTTTCTAAACCGCCATCAATCTCATCCACACATGTATCCATTCCTTCCTAGAGTGATCAATAATTTATTACAACCATATAGAAATGACTCTCCTCTTCCATCCATTCATTTCCATGCTCAGGCCAAGAGCATATGAATTATCAAGAATGAGGCACCAAAAAATGAAAGAGTGAGAAGGGTGTAAGAGTGAATCGAGAATGAACAAGTGAACCCCCAAAACATCCCACAAGGGATGTTTATATAATTAGATGAAATACCACATGGCCTTCCTTCCAAGAAGATCATGTAACCACTTTTCTCAATTAAAACCAATATTGGTAAATGAAATATAATAAAATTTATTATCCCCTTTAGCCCCCTCTCTCATGGAATCATAGCCCCCTATCTCTTGTCATTGTTTGTTTTGCAGCCGGCAATGTATTATTTTATTAATATATATGAAGTATTACATTTCCTAGGCACACTGGCCCCTTTTCCAACTTTATCAACTCAGTAACCTAAGTCACAATTACATAATACATTCTAGTTCATAGGGATTTGTAACGTACCTAGCCACCCACAGGCTGGCCATGCTACCTCAAAACACGCTTCAAAATGGTTTTCGAATTATGATAATAATTAATTTGAAAAATAAGCATGAAAGACTCACATGCATTAATCAATATCCATGCTACAACATGAAAGAAATAAACAACATTCCATGCACAACAAATAACCAACAGACATGCATACAAAAATACATCTAAGAGATAATTAAATACACAGTAGAAAATACATTGTACAGAAAATGTAGAGAGCACTTATATTTTCAAGTAAACATTCACCAATTGGTTATAGACCAAGGAAGTTCCTCCCAACCATAGAAATTGATGTTCTTTTACTCTCAACAACATATCACCCCTAATTCAGGGCTATGAATCCACAAGGATGGGTCCTAGGCCCAATCTAAAACACCCAACAGTTGGATAAATAGCTCTTAGATTTCCCAACCACAAAACAAATATGAATTTCCAGCTTTGTTTCCCCCTCATCCTACACAACCCAAAGAAATGAATACTTGTATCTGTCATGTAGTTCCTCAGTCTGTTCCATTTCTCTCCAGGGCTCTAGTGCTACTGGTCAGGAAATATCCCTGCTAGAAACTCCAAGGATTCTCAGTTGTGTACAGTTCATTCCAAACTGCCATCAATCTCATGCACACAGGCATCCATTCCCTCTTGGAATGATCAATAATCTATTACATCCATCTAGAAATGGCTCTCCTCCTCCAACCATTCATTTCCATGCTCCCCCTCAAGAGCACATGAATTATGCAAGAGTGAAATTGAGGAATTCCAAAATGAAAGAGTGAAAGGAAATGATGAAGGATGAGTGAGTGAGTGAGTGAGTAAGTGAACCCCCAAACAAACCAAAGATGGGTTTATATAATTACTTGGAAATCAAGAACCACATGGCCTCCCCCAAGAAGCTCATGTAATCCCTTTTCTATGTAAAATCAATTATGGGTAAATAAAAAGTATAATAAAATACTTAGCACCTCAAGCCCCCTCTCTTGTGGAAGCATAGTCCCCTATCTCCTTTTTCCTTGTTTGTCTTGCAGCCAGCGATGCATTTTTTATTAATGTATATATATGTATTACATTTCCTAGGCACTCTGGCCCCTTTTCAATTTTACCAACTTACCAGCCTAAGTCACAATTACATAATACATTATAGTTCACAAGGGTTGAAATTGGGGTGTTATAGGATTAAAACCAAGGTGTTACACAAATAAATTGGTCACTCAAACCCATGTTAATCCAAACCCTATGATAATTTAGACTCTCAAGTAATTTGATCTGGTCCCAAAAAACTACAAACTCTTTCCCAAAAACCTTCAAACTCTCTCACACCCACATGACTATAAAATGCATGGGTAAAATTGTGTGCAAGTCAGAAACTACATGTCTTCATGGGAAGTACACATTTTTCCTCTCTTATCACTAATCCCAAGGATTAAGGAATGCTAATTAAGAAATTTTAAGGGTTTAGTATTATCAATAAAATAATATTATATTTATCTATCCCCCTAAGTCTCCTTTCTTTCTCCTTGTGTGGAGTCATAACCCCCCATTGTTTGTCCTTCCTCTTTTGCAACATACAATGTATTTTATTATCTTTCAACGTTTGATTAAAAATTACATTTTTTGACTTGTATCCATTCATCTTGTAAACATTTATATTATTTGTTTGGACATAAAAACTGAGGTATTACATTCCCCTCCTCCCATATTTTTCATTGTCCTTAGTGCACATCACTATTATATACAATAAATTTACATCAAAATGTCAAAACCAATGTTTATATTCCTACTGCATTTCATCCTCCATCTCCCATGTTTCTTATTCAAGGTTATAGTGGGTCCATTAGACCTTTAGCTACCATATGACTATGTTCCTAAGCATAGTGACTTTCTTGTAAAATATACACATTGGGTTTACCAAGAAGTTTGATTTCGATTCCACCTAAAACAAACCCCAATTAATGACATGGTTAGGATCATGCACACACGTTTTCAACAATGACACATGAAACGCATTTATGAACTTCTATGGTAGCAAGAAATGCAAACATGTATGCAACATACCCTATCATATCCAAGATCTCAAATGGACCACAATATTTGGATGCCAATTTAGTACAACTCCCCAACATCATTTAACTTTTCTTTGGTTTCACTTTCAAAAAGGATTGCTCTTAAAATTTGAATTCCCTTTGTATTCTACCTTTATCTACATAACTATTTTTCGTATCATGTGATACCTTTAAATTCTATTTGATATTTGACCATTTTCTCTTGCATGTCTCTAAGAAACTTTGGCCCAAGTACTACTCCATCTATTGGATTATCCCAACTAACTTGATTATTACACTTTTGTTAATGCTCTGTAAATTCCTAAAGGTTGTCAGGGTAGAAGAAATTCACGAGAGGTAACTTTATCCAACCACTTCGAAACTGGAATCTAGCCCTACCAATTTCAGAGAGGGATCTTTTTGTATGATTTAGATATGTTTTAACTTTAAGATATTAGGCTAGTTATATAAAATAATATTGACTGGTTTGTTGTTTTTGTTAAGTTGGCTGAGGGGGATTTAAGGGGGATTTATGCATCCATTGAGCTATGGGGTCTATATTATAAAGATAGAAATCTAAACCAAAAATAAAAGATTCTTTCACAGGGAAAGATAATGCATTCGTTGGATTCTTTAGCATTAAAGTGATGAATAGTGGAAGAGATAAGAATATCAATTAAAGTAAAGAAGCATTTAAGAATTTCTTCACTATAATTTCAGAAGATAAACATTAAAACCTTTCAAAGCCGGAAAACAGGGTATACAAAGATAAATCCTACAACATGCATTACTTTTAAAAGATTAGATTGGAAAAACAATATGACAACTGAGTTAGAAGAACATTCACCAATGAATCACAGGCGAGAATCCTGTGAAACATCTCTTTGTATTACTGGAAGATCTCTTGATAAAAATTACAGTCTTTGTATCTTGCAGGGCATAAAGATCAACCCACAGTACTTCAAAGTTTGAAGTATTTATAATCAAAATTACATACGACCCTGTCATTAAAGATCAAGACGTGGAAAACCTAATTTTAGCTAACTAACTTCACAAGATACAAAAATTTAGGAAACTGCTTGATGATGTGTTGAAACTTCATGCTGATTTCTGGGGTGAACTGTTGGTGAGGCCTCTAGATGACCTCATCTAACTGGATAGCTGACTAGGCTTGGACACCTCATCGACTACTCGATCGGATTTCAAATCTCTTCCCATCGAAGGTTACTGGGAACACTAACTTTGAGTAATCTTCGGTATATCTCATCCATATCTGTGTACTTGGAAAAATTTGGCTTGATGATGAAGATGTACAAGATCTCATGTTGTATACTGATGTCTAACTGTAAAGCATCTAAGAATGCCTTGCCCGTGATACTGCCTTGTATTCCTGAAAATTTTGAGCTATCCTAAGCCACAATGGCTAGTTTCTTTTTGCAATCGGCAAGCATCATTAACTTGTCATTTATCACTCTCAAACCACAAAGGCCCTTCTTCTGCAGAGCTTCGATCTTGCTGAAAAATCTTTTCACTCCTGCGTCCATGGTCTGGACCTTCTCCTCTAGCTATAGCATCAGTCCTCTCTTGGTCAAGACCCTTTTGACCTCAAGGATGGTCTCTGTCCTATCTTCAATATTCACCTCCTCTAGCTCCTCTCTGGTTTTGGAATTTAGAAATTTGATGATCTCAGTAGCTTCTGTGGGCATCTCTCCCAGTTCTTCTCTTATCTTCTCGATAGCCTATTGACTTCTTTGCACTAGCTCATTTTGCTCGAACATGATTTGTATCATCGTCCATATTTCATTCATGGACTTGGTGATATCCATCCAGACACTTTCTTCGATGTCAGCAAGTGTTTTGCCAGCCACTATCTGCTTTTGAAGTTGTTGTAATTCTTGTTTAAGCTTGTCTGAAGTTTGTTTCTCCTTGGAGTAGTTGGTTTGAAAGGAAGATTTGAGTTCCTGAACGTTATCAATCTCCTTTTCAAGTTTGCTAATCTTTGTCTCTTGCAAATTCATCTCTTCCATGGATTTAGCCAGTTCAATTGTTTTCTCCAGAGCTGTCAGTGGAGTTGTCGAGGGAATTTCTGCTACAGATGTTGTGCTTACTCCTGTGAGTGGAACTGCGCTTAGTGGAATGACTTCCATGGGATTTGACTGCTCCTTCTCTTTCACTAGTTTTTCCAATTCCGTTTCCATTTCCTTCAACTGGGCATTCTGCTCCATGATCAACTTGAGCATCTCATCCTTTTCCCCTTCTGTCTCCGCTATTTCCTTTGCCTGTGAATCTTCTATTGGTGGAAATTTTAACTGTTTCCTCTGAGATTCTATATCGGCATTTTTCTTTTTGAGCATCTCCTCGACTTCTTTCACATTCGAGGGATCATATCTGATCTTGAGGACTAGTTCTTCCAATGTCTTAATCCTATTATCCTTGGCAAAAGATGATATTTTTTCTAACTTCAGCTGCGTATGGACATTGCTCAGAGATACCTGTAACTTGGAGGCAACAATAGAGGCATGCGCCAATGTGGAGAAAACCATTTCTCCAGTTTTCCTGTGTAGATCCATTTGGTCAGTTGGATGCACATCTTTAGTCTGAAATTCGAATGTTTCCCTTTTGTAATCGGTGATTACTTTCGGGTCTGGCACCTGTGCTTGTAGAAATGCCATGTGCATTCTACCCTTCTCAGTGTCGAATGCAGACAACAGCCTATGTTGTGCAGTTGATGTTTGCTTCCAGAAATGAGCATACGTGCTATTGGTCAGCGTCTGATTTTTCTTTTTGATCAGATCATACTTCTCAAAAATACTTAATTCCGGTCCTATTTTGCTCAGCTAGTTGGCTGGAGGAGTATCTGTAGGCTTCTTGGGCAACACTGTAGTCATGATTTGTTTGTTGTTTTGTAATGATCCCAAGACAAATCTTTTCTTGGAATCACTAACTACTACTAATCTATTGATGTGCAGGTATTTATTGAGTTATTAAGTGCATACAAGATTCATCAACACATGAGGATCACAATGTATTCAAGATGTAGAAGCACAAGCAAAGATCTGACCTTTTTATTATGAGTAATGTAAGATCAATACAATAGATGGCCGATCTGGCATAAACCTTAGATGGTCGTACAAGCAATAGATATGAGCTGCTACAAAATGCTCCCGATAATACAAAATAAGCCTCCAAAGGCTGGATATACAATGAATACTGAATCAAGTAGATCTGAGCCGTACTAATGCTCAACCTCCAAGCTAGAAAGTGCCATGCCCTGCTAGAATTTTGAAGCCCTCAATAATTCGGCCTTGCTACCAAAAGTGTCCAATCATCCCGAGAAATATGCCAAAGGATAGATCGGGCAACTGTAAGGACAACCCAGATGTCCAAATTCCCAAATCCACTCTCAAACCCTGTAGATCTGAATTCCTCCACTGAATGGTGCACCCCACTGGATGAATGAAACCCTAGCTGGTTTCGCCCTGATGAAGGAGGCCTACAAATGCTCTAAAACTCTCCAAGAATATAGAATAGGCTATGAGAATTATGTGGGAGAAGTTTCAGACTCAGATCTCAAGCAGATCTCCCTAGATCTGAGTTTTACTGAATCACAGGACATCCCCTATGGCTCCAAGACGTCCAAATATCCAGACAAATGTAGAATGATGATAACCCTCCAGAAAATCCCTCAAACTGATGGTCCTGACCCTACAAACAAAACCCAACTGTCGAAATGGCCCCAGGCCCTCAGGATAAGATGGATCGAACCTCCCTCTAGATGATGGTGTGCCCTTGCTAGAAACACAAGAACAGTACGACCTGCTACCTTCTAAAGTGCTAGATGGAGATGGGTTGAGACTAGAATGGTGTGGAGGAGACTTTCATCCCTGAGACCAAGCTGCAGAACAAGGTGAGTGGAAATTTCACCACTAAGTTGCTCACAAGGGTTTGTACAAAAAAACCCCCAAACTGAATGCTCAAGAGCAATAGCAAATGCTAATCCAAAACCCGAATGCCTAATAGGTGCGCCCCAGCCTCTTACTTATACTTTTTTTCTTCTAATTCTCTGTTGAGTTAGGTTAAATCCCAAGGTTAATCTTCTATTCTTCTGTTGAGTTATCTTTTACCCTTAATCCTTTTTCCTTTCTTAAGTCAACTTAAAAATATAACTTTATCCTCCTTGACTTCCCCCTTCAGTGTAAGACTATGACCTAGTGGGGGTGCCTAGGCCACTGAGTCTCCNTGTCCTCAAGCAATTCCAAACCTGCTTCTATTACCACGAGTTCCTGCTCCCAAGTGGCATCCTCAATGGGTAAATCTTTCCACCTGATCAGGTATTCTTCGATGCTTCGGTTTCTAAGCCTCTTCTATCAAACTTCTAGTACCTCCTCTAGAATCAAAACAAGTTTTCCCTTCTCATCCATGGGGGGCAATACCTCAATAGGCCTAATGTGTTGACCGACGGCTTTCTTAAGGCACAAGACATGAAAAACGTTGTGAATTTTGCTACCCTGTGGAAGCTCTAGGTCATAAGCTATGGCCCCTATCCTCCTAATAACTCTGTAGGGTCCAAAGAAACATGGTTGTAGTTTCTCCACTCCACTTCTTTTAATGGAAGCCTGTCTGTATGGTTGCCGCCTCAAGTAGACTAAATCGCCAACCTCAAAAGTCCGGTCAACTCCGTGCTTGTCTGCTTGGACCTTCTGCTGGTTTTGTGCCCTTTGTAGATGATCCTTCAATTCCCTGAGAATGTCTTGGCTCTGTTGTACCCAATCCTGCACCATGGGTGCCCTGCTATCCCCAAAGGCAATCTCCACAAAGGAAAGGGGATCATATCTATTTAAAGCTCTGAAGGGTGCCATGCCTATGGATACATGATGGGTGGTGTTGTAGCAATATTCTCCCAAGTGCAACCATCCGACCCATGCTTTCTGTTGTCTTGCTACATAATTTCTGAGGTAGCCTTCCACCCATTTGTTGATTATTTCAGTCTAACCATCTATCTAAGGATGATAACTAGTACTAGGAGTCAATGTCGTACCTACTAATCTGAACAACTCTTGCCAAAACCTACTCACGAATCTGTTGTCCCTGTCACTGATAATGGTCTTGGGTAGGCCGTGTAGTCTGAACACCTCTCTGAAAAATAATTCGGCCACCTATGCTGCGCTAAAGTCTGTGGCTATGGAAAAGAAGTGTGAAAACTTCATCAATATTTCCACCACAACAAAAATGCAATCCTTCCCTTGTGCTCTGGGCAAACCGGTGTTGAAATCCATGGATATGGGTAGGGGTTGTAACAGTCCTATAGGGTGCATGTGCTCATCCTTGTTTTCTTGGCATGTGGTGCACTCTTTGACATGCTTAATCACATCCTCCTTGAGGCCTCTCCATCCAAACCTCTCTCTCAAATGAATGTATGTCTTACTGATGCCTTGATGTCCTGCTACTGGTGAGTTATGACATGCATGCAAGATCTTAGCTTTGAGAACTGATCTAGGAACTAAGAAGATTCAGCCTTTGTAATAAATGAGGTCCTTTATGACCCTGAAGTTGCCATCCTGTATTTGTCCATCCAATAGTTGACAAGAAAACTAATCCTTTGCATATTCGACTATCAAGTGATCCTTCCAGTCAACTGATATACCGAACATGGCAAAGATGGATGGCCTACTGGATAATGCATCGGCTACTACGTTGTTCTTCCCCTTGACAAATTCAATGTCCAAGTCATAGGCTTGTAATCTTCTTACCCATTTATGTTGTCTTTCATTCAAATCTTTCTGCTCCAGTAGATATTTAAGACTGTTATGGTCTGATTTGACCACAAACCTTGCACCTACCAAATATTGCCTAAATTTGGCTAGTGCATGCATGATAGCCAACATTTCTTTGTCGTAAATGTTGTAAAGTAGTTCAGGACCTCTAAGTTTCCAACTTTCATAGGCAAGAGGGTGCCTATTCTGCATCAACACAGCCCCTATACCTTCCTCCGATGCATCACACACCAAGGTGAAGGGTATACCGAAATCTGGGAGAGATAGAACTAGACAAGTAGTGATGACTTCTTTCATTTTCTCCATCGTGGCTTGGGCCTTGTCACTCCATTTGAAAGACCCATTTTTGGTAAGGTCAGTCAAGGGTGCATACAGTTGAGAGAACCCTTTAACAAATTTCCTATAGTATGTGCATAGGCCCAAGAATCCCCTTAGTTCCGTGAGTGTCTTCGAAGTAGGCCATTCCCTAATGGCTATTATTTTCTCCTGGTGTACCTATACTCCTTTTGCCCCTATGATGTGTCCCAAGTAGAGTACCTATTTCATCCCAAACTCACACTTGGATTCCTTGGTGTATAGTAATTGTTCTTCCATGATTGACAACATTTGGTCCACATGTCGAAGGTGTTCCTCCCAGGTTTTGCTGTAAATGAGTAAGTCATCAAAGAATACCCACAAGTGTTTCCTCAGCTGTTTGTTGAACACATGGTTCATGCAGGACTAGAATGTGGTTGGGGCATTGGTTAACCCAAAGGGAATTACCAAAAACTGGTAATGGCCGTAGTGACACCTAAAGGTTGTTTTCGATATGTCCTCCTCCCTCATCTTGATTTGATGGTAGCCCAAACAAAGATCATTTTTTGTGAAATAGATAGCTCCATGCAGCTCATCTAGCAACTCATCAATCCTGGGTATGGGGTACCTGTTTTTGATCATCTTTTTATTCAAATCCTGAAATTCAATGCACATTCTCATCATTCTGTCCTTTTTCTTAACCAAGACTACTGAAGAAGCGAACGGGCTTGAACTCAGCCTGATGTGTCCCATGTCTAGAAGCTCTTTGATGGCCTTCTCTATCTCGTCTTTATACTTCTTGGGATGCCTATAGGGTGTGGTGATAATTGGTTTATCCCCTGCTTCTAGCTCAATAATGTGCTCGAACCCACTGTCTGGTGGCACACCCGGAGGAATTGGCCCAAACACCTTGTGGTGCCTGTAGTGGATCTTTTTACTCTCCGGAGCATAGTGCACCTTTCCCTTCTCATCCACTCGTGTTGAGACTTTACATTTTGTTGCATATACAATTTATTCCCTTCTGAAGATGGCTTCCATCATCTTGGCCGTGACCACTCTAGTGGAGTTACCTGTCATGCCTCTGAGCACAACCTTTCATCCCCCTTCCTCTACAAAAGACATTTCCATGGTATTTTAATTGGTGGTGATGGGACCTAAAGTGTTGAGCCACTGCACCCCTAGGATGATGTTGGTATCGGGAAGATCCATCACATACACATCCTGAACTAACTCATGCCTTCCTAAGGTGATTTTCATACCTAGTATGTATCTGTCATAGGGCATAGTANAGGTATGTGCCTCCTCTTTAGTAATGCCTCATCAATGAAATTGTGGGAAGCTCCTCCATCAATCAGAACCGAGACTCTCTCTCCCTGCAAGACCCCTCTCATCCTGAAGGTGTTGAACTTGGGTACCCCGCTGATAGATGCAAAGGTAGCCTTCTCTCCAGGTGCACAATCAAGTTTTGGAACCTCCACTTCTCCTATCCTTGCAGTTTCAGCCTCAATGTTTTGTATCTGACCATACTCTTCCTCCTCTCCATTGTCTGAGGTAACTTCTATATAGTGAACCTAGCCACGTCCCATGCACTTATGTGATGGATTCCATGGTTCTTTGCAAGTGAAGAAGAGTTGCTTTCTCCTCAGTTCCCTTCTGGCATTGTCATCTATCCTACCACAGCTCCTGTCAAATCCATTTGGGTCATGTTCCCCTTGATTCATTGGAGGTATTTGATCTCTTCCTTCACTGTTAAGAGGTGGTCTGGGTATGAATCTAGGCTTCGCATCTGGCCCCGAATCCCTCGCCTTCCAAATGGCCTCCTGTAGGTTGTGGGGTTTAAAGGCCTTTACCCAACCCTTCAAGGGTTCCATCAACCCTTCTGTGAAAAGCATCATGAGCCTTGTTGGGGACATATCCTATACCATAACTGCCAATCTCTCAAATTCATCAATATACACTTCAACTGTACCTGTTTGTTTGAGTTGGGTAAGCTCCTGGAAATGTAGCTCAGGATCTCCTTGGTCAAATCTATCAATGAGCCTCTGAGTGAACTCTATATAGGATACAATCTGATTGTGGCCGAGTGTGGTGAGTCCATGATACCACCAGTCATGAGCCTTGCCATCCAGGTACATAGTGGCGAATTTGATAGCCTCCATCTCTCCCATGGGGTTGAGTTGTAGGTAAGTATCTAACTTTTGTACCCAAGATTGAGCTGTCATCTTGGCTATACAATCAAAGTATGGAATTTCTATTTTTCCCGCTCTTCGTTCAAACTCAAAACTGCCCCTGTTGTTTGTCCTGGGTTGATTTATGAACTTGAGTTGAAAATACTGGTCTAGGGACATCTGTTTTTGGATCTTCATATCTAAATTGTAGTATTCATTGGTACTCCTCGCCAATTGTCCCACAAAATCTTCAACCAATTCCTGTTGCCCTAGCTCATCTAAGAATGTGGGCATATATGGTCTCGGGTTGGCTCTGCCACTCATATGTCGACCAAGCTGTTCATCTGTGAATGTGGTTATGTATCTCCTCGAGTTGATCTTGCTACCCATTTGACCCTGGAGCGTGTCTCCTTCCAATCTCCCCTCAGATCTGGAAGCTTTCTCTCAATTATGTCTGATCTCCTCATGGATGCCACCAGCCTCCTTATACGCATAAGTATCAAGGTCTTTCCCCTTATGTTCCATTTCCATTAGAAATGCAGTTAACTTGGATTGGTTCACGTTCATTATCTACAGGTTCTTGTCAACTTTCTTCAATGTTTCAGAAAGCTCAACCTATCCCTTCCTATTGGTTTCATGGTATTCGTCCAAATATCGGACCAATGTGCTTTCCGTGCGGTTGATGGATTGTTGGAACTTCTTAAATTCTGTTACTACGAGAGTCAAGTCTATATTGGTTGTGGAACCTGATTATCTTCCTGATGCAGAGGTCCTTGCTTTCAGCCGTGTTTATACCCCATGAAGTATTTACACCCCAGAAGTATGTACACTCTTCCACGCGGGGGAGTGCAGAGGGGGGGTACCCCCTCTGCGGGGTCCGAGGNAGGTCCTTGCTTTCAGCTGTGTTTATACCCCATGAAGTATTTACACCCCAGAAGTATGTACACTCTTCCATGCGGGGGAGTACAGAGGGGGGGTACCCCCTCTGCGAGGTTCAGGGGGTCCATCCCCCTGGCTGGGGGGTCTGGGGGCAAGCGGGGGTTCGGGGGCAAAGCCCCCGAAGCAAAAATTGCCTTGTAAAAGTATATTGTAATTTCATTGTAAATCTGGACCGTTCATTATAAGGTCGCAGATCTAATGGTAGAGATTATGTTAGGGTTTTTTTCCCTAGAAGGAAACCCTCTTTTTTATGAGGGAAATGTATCACGGCTATGATTGATGGTGAATATTGTATTTTGAGAGAGGAGATTGTGAGAGAAAGAAGAGGAAGTTACAGCGGGTTTTGCTGTAGGTTGTATCCCTTCATTTGCTGGATAATAATAAAGGAAGGACCTGGCA
>JASDQU010373211.1:61349-77308 GCA_032191745.1 Picea mariana
TAAGGGACTACATGGCAGAAAAAAGGGGTTGATTTCTTTTTGTTGTAGAGGTTGAAGGGGAAAGAGAGATGGAAATTAGGATTTCTTGTGTGGTTGGGAAACCTGAGATCTAGTTAGCCAACTGTTATGTGTTTTATATTTTTCCTAGGACTCGTCCTTATGGATTCATAGCCCTGGCTCGGGGGTGACCTATTCTTGAGAGTAAATGAACAACGATGTCTATGGTTGGGTGGAACGTCTTTGTTCTACATCTATTTGGTGAATGTTTATTTGCAAAGACAAGTTCTCTCTATGTTTTATATATAATGTATATTCTATTGTGTATTTAATTATCTCTGAGATGTATTTATGTGTGCATGATTGTTGGTTATTTTTTGTGCATGGAACACTATTTATTTTTTTATGTTGTAGCATGGATCTTGATTAACGCATGCGATTCTTTCATGCTTAATTTCAAATTAATTGTTACCAGAATTCAGGATGGGTTTCGAAGTGAGTTTTTTGAGTAGCATGCCCGACCTGTGGGTGGATGAGTATGTTACAATTTGAATTTCCATTTTGGTTTTAATCTTTATTCTTTTCAAGTTAGCATTCATCGGCTAAATTAAAGTTATCAAATGTTGAGACAGTTCAAGTTTCCATTCGACTGGGAAATTTGGGAGAGCTAAAATTGGCATTCTATTAGGGGGAATTTGAGAGAGTTACCCTCTAAGATATAATGATTATTTACCTACTATAAATGGGTTATGGAAAGGTAAAACCATGAATTATGAGATATTTTTGACTATATGGAATGATAATCACTGTCATTGATAATGTTTTCTAAAGTTGATAGTCCCTAGAATCCTAGTAGTGAGATTTCCTATCTAGGATGTATTAAAGCACTAGAGAAAAGTGGGATGGATTGAGGGACTACTACATGGAGAAGGGGATGCAATTCCTTGTGTTGTGCAAGTTAATAGAGAAATAAGGTTGTAGATTGTGACTGTTGTTAGTGTAAATATTGATTTCGGACCTAGGAATTGGGATATGAGAAGATAATTTGAGTTTCCCGTAGGAAATGTTCACCCTTATGGATTCAAAACCTCATCTTAGGGGTGGCTTCTCTTGCATAGAGAATTGGTGCAGTAGGGTACCTATGGTTGGACAAAATGTCCTTCTTGTTTCACTAGTTGGTGGACAATTTCTAGACATATATGTTTTTATGAATGTACCTATGAACTGTGTTGAATTAACACTATTCATGTCATGGATTTATTAGTTTTTGGATTGTTTAGTTCTGTTTTCATGTGTAATATTGAAATTATAATTTATGGTTCCATTATGACTGAATGATTAATTATTCTTACACATTTCTACATTTTCATGCTTGCATGTGTTAATTAATTAATAGTAGGACAATGAGGAAAGGTATGAAAGAAACAAATTTGGATTGAAATTGGTGGTTTCAAGAAGTACTCTATATCCCCAAAGTGCATAGAGGCTATTGGGTATGTTACAAATTCATTTGTGTTATCCTTAGTCTAATTAAGAATTTTTTTTTATGTTGTTAGTGTGCTCATTTTTTGTAGAAATAATTTGAGATCAAAATAATACTTGTTGAGTGAATTGAGGCGTGATTGTTGAGTGATTATATGAGCTGATTATTTCATGAGATGATCCAAGTGGCTATCGGTGGCCACCCACCTCCTACAATGAATCAACATGGTTCTCCATCTAAAAAGTCTAGTTATGTTTTTTTGGGATTTTCTAGGTACTAAACTTTTGGGGCCATTTTTGAGGCCATTTTTGAGGCCCTTAATGAGGATTTTAGACAAGCGATTAGGGCCTAGTTTTACCTTTGGAAAAACCAAGCCATACTATTTTATTATTTTCCTCATTTATATATTACTAACAAGCTACTATGCACACCAAATGGAGATTGCATGCGAAATTTACGTTCCCAAAAATTTGATGTAGAAACTAATGCCCAATTTTTTGGGGGGGAATTTCAAGAAACCTTTTAATGATTCTCCTCTTAGGTTTTGTAACACACCCAACCCCAAGTTGGGTCACACCACTGCTAAAAATGACCTAATGAAATTATGATACCAATTTTAGATGAAAAAATAACACACATCATGACATTCAGGATCATGCAATTATCCATGCTGATTAAAAACATAAATGCAATTACTAAATGTGCACATAAACAAATAAAGACACACAAAAACATTCAAAAACATAAATAGATTTTTGAATGCATCATTCTACTCATATCATTAGTAATAACCAAAATAACTTAGATTAAAATGCACAACAATTATATCAACATTTAACATAAATAAACACAACAAATAAGAACACTTATCTTAATAAATATGCAACTCGCTATAGAGGATGGAAGCTCATCCCAACCATTGACTTGTTGTTCCAGTTCTCAATAGAAATTCAGCCCCAAGTTGGGGCTATGAATCCACAAGAGAGGGTGGTCCCTAAAGCTGTCATACAAATTTTCTTCTTATCCCATGATTTCTTGACTCACACCCTTCCCAAGGTTGATTGTACTCAACCCTTGTGTTCTCAATAACTATGGGATGTGACTTCTCACACCCACCCTCTTACATAAATTTAATGATTGGGCTCTAGATCACTCAACAAAAAATAGAAGGTTCAATGTAAGGATATTTTAGAAAGATGGTTTGGGTTTAATAGACATGGGTAAACTCTCTCCCCCTTGGACCCCTTCCCTCTCTTGTGGATACTAAGCCCCCAAGTCTCCTTTTGTGTCCATCTGTAGCTGGACATACATTTTATTTATTATATTCAATATACATCATTTACATATTACATCACTTGGCCCTCGACCATATATCATTATTACAATATACTTTTGCTAATTTGAGAATTAAAAATGGGGTTGTTACATTCCCCTCCCCCTACAAACTGCAATGTTCTCAGTGTGCATCACCATACAATTTACATATTGACATATATAAAATTTTACATCAAAATAATTTGATAATTCTGCAACTTAATGAATCACGCAATAATTCCAGCCAACAACTCTCTTTTCCCCTCAACCCACACATCCCAAGGAACGAGATGCAACATTGGTTGGATAGGATCTCGGAGTTGTGGCTCTAGGAACTCTACCTACCAAAATGGAGTCTTCATTTCTTATGTACAAATGTCCATTAAATTTTCTTCAAAATTTGCAAAAATTAATAGGTATGCTTCCTGCATCGCTTCCTCGTGCTATCACATAGCTTCTTCAACACCATAGTAGGTCCATTGAATATTTACCAAGTTGATGTATTTTTTCTTGAGCCATTTGAATTTTTGGTCTAGGATGTGCACTGGTTCCACCTGAAATCCCCCTTTGTGTTCCACCTAGATCACAATCCAATCAATCACATGGTTAGGATCATGTACACACTTTTTTAATAAAGACACATGGAACACGTTATGAATTCACATGGATGTAGGTAATTATAGTATGTATGCAACTGGTACTATCCTTTCTTGAACTTCAAATGGCCCACAATATCTTACTGTCACTTTTTGGAAACTTACCAATTTTAGTGAGCTCCTCTTGGATTTAACTTTTCAAAAAACATGTACTTCCACTTTGAATTATCTATGCGTTTTTATTTTATTGGCATAGATCTTATTCCTATCCTATGAAAATTTCAAATTCTTTCAGATCTTTACCATATGCTCTTCCATTTCCATTAGCAATTGTGGCCCAATCACGACTCTCTCTGTTGGGTTATCCCAGCTCACCAGTGTGTTGCATTTTTTTCCATACAATGATTCAAATAGGATCATGTTCAATGATTTGTGATACCCATTATTGTAAGAAAAATAAACTAATTGGATATAGTCCTCCCACCTAGAACGCTTGTCCATTACAAACATTCTCAAGATATCTTCAATTATCTAGTTAATCCTCTCCATCTACCCATCAGACTATGTATGAAATGTTGTATTGAAATTAAAATTGGTCCCAAATCCTTTAAAAAAACCCTTCCAAAAATTTGAAGTGAACTTGGGATCTCGGTCTGACACTATTTCCTTAGGCACACCATGTAGCATAGCAATTGTTTTCATATAAATTATTGCAATATTAGCTTCCTTATGAATTTTTTTCATTGGAATGAAATGTGCAGCCTTTGTAAAATTCTCCACCACTACCATGATGGAATCATGTTGCCTTGTTTTCTTAGGAAATTTGGTAATGAAATCAATAGTAACAACTTCCCAATTCCATTCAAAAATGGGAAATGGTTGCAACAATCCCACTGGATTTTTGTTCTCATCCTTTAACTTCTAACATTCCATGCAATTGACCAAATAATCAGTTACATCTCTCTTCATACCAGGCCAAAAATGTTTTCCTCTTACAACTATAATAGTTTTCTTGTATCCTAGATGTCTAGTGTATGACACATCGTGCATTTTTTTTAAAATTGAATTTCTGAATTCATGAGAAATGGGAACAGAAACTCTATTCTTGAACAAGATGATTCCATCCTCTTCTATCTTGTGATATTTATATTGTTGTTGTACATTATTCTACTGTAAGATTTCTTTAACTTGCATGTAATGTTGGTATGTTGTTACAACTTCTAAAATTATATCCTTTAAATCATTCATGTACATACTAATGGTTGTATCATGAATTTCATGCACCCTTCTCTTGAGTGCATCAACTACCTTGTTTTCTTTTCCTTTTATGTGATTGATGTCAAAGTCATATTCACTAAGAAATTCTAGTCATCTAGTTTTCCTAGCATTTAATGTTTGTTTTCCAAACAAATATTTCATACCACTATGGTATGTCCTCAATTCAAATTTTCTTCCCATGAGGCAATGTCTCCACATTTTTAAAGCATGTATTATGATCGTCAATTCCAAGTCATGTGTAGCATAATTTATTTCATACTCCTTTAAGTTTTTGGACTCATAAAAAATTACATGTCCATTTTGGGTAAGGACTCCAACGAGCCCTTTCTTGCATGCATCTTTGCACCTAAAAAAATCCTTATCTTGATCTATAACTTTTAAAATAGGTGCACTGGTTAATAAATCCTTTAATCACTATAAATTTTCTTCACACTTTGTGATCCATTCAAATGTTTCTCCTTTATTTTGCAAAGATGTTATTAGGTGTGAAATATTGGAGAATCCCATGATGAATCTCATGTAGAAACTAGATAGACCCATAAATAATCTAACCTATGAAATATTTGTTGGCACTGACCAAATTTTGATTTCTTCAATCTTCTCCATATCCACTGCTATGCCATCTTCTGAAACAATGTGAGCCGAATAAATATCTCTTTGATAAAAAAAGTGCATTTACTCATCTTGGCATATAATTAGTGCTCTCTCAATACTTGTATCACCATCCTCAAATGTTTCTCATGCTCCTCCTCCTGTCTTATAATAGATAAGAATATAATCCAAGAATACAATGACAAAATTGTCTAGGAAATATTTGAACACCCCATTCATCAGACACATAGAGGGCATTTGTCAACCCAAAAGGAACCACCACAAATCCATAGTGTATGTACCTTGTTCGAAAGGATATCTTGTTAGTATCTTCATATTTGATCCTTACTTGATGATATCATGATCTCAAGTCAATCTTGGAAAATATTTTTTTTCCCCTCAGTTGATCAAAATATCATCGATCCTCGACAAAATATACATGTTCTTGACTGTAACCTTATTCAGTTTTCTGAAGTCAATTCACAATCTTAGTGTTCCATATTTTTTATTGATAAAAGTAACTAGGGAAACCTAAGGAGAAACACATGGTCGTATGTACCCCTTCTTTAACAACTCTTGTAGTTTCATTTGCAACTCTTTTAGTTATGGTGTGCTCATTTTGTAGGGATTTTTGGACATTGGGGTAGCTCCAAAAATTAAATCAATAGAGAAATAAATGTCCCTCTTTGGTGTAAATCCTGGAAAATACCCAAACACATCTTCATACTCCTTCAATACTTGATAATCCTCAATACTTGGCTCCTTATCCTTCATTATCCCTTCCATACATGCTACATATATTTGGAACCCTTTTCTAAAAATTCTTTTCAGATCGAATATTGAAATTTCTTGGACATATATAGACCTCAAAATACCTTGCACTATCCTTGAAATCCCATCCTCATCAAGACATGTGAAAGACTTGTTATAAAAATATAAGATAGCATGATGATTTTCTAGCCAATCTATACCAATCAAGAAGTCATAAGACCCAAGCAATATGATGTTCAAATATTCCTTAGTGTTGATTTCATTCATGTTTATTGGGCAATATTGAACAAGCTCATTAATTATTCTCTTGGTTCTAGTAGCTATATAAACTAACCAATACTTTTCATGCTTACATTTCTTCAATTTAAATATTTCAACTATATTTGGATCTATATAGCTATGAATAGCTTCAAAATCAATCAAAATATCTATGGGATGATTATAATTATTACCTTCCACATCAATCATGTGGGATTGATAGTCTGTTTGTCTATTGTACAAGGCTACATAGATCCTTGGCATGCTTCTACCCATGTCCTCTACTGTCTCCCCTTGCTTGATGTTATTCATAGTCCGTATCTTATCTCCTCGGTGATGACAATATTTATACATGTGATCTCCTTCACATCCCCAACAATTTATGGGATACTGTCTTGGCCTCGTCCCAATGAATTTGTCACTTTGTGATCACCTTGAGATGGATACCCTTGTTGATATTCTTGTGAGATATTCTTGATGAAAGGAAACTTGAATCCTTTCTTCCTTTGATCCATATTTCCTTTCTTCTTATCATCCCAGGACTTTTGGAAAGTTGGCCTTCTTCTATTATGTTCGTACAAATACTTATCCTTTCTTATGGATTCTTCCAAATTCTTGGGCTCATCAAACTGAATTTTATCCTTATAGAAGGATGGAATTCCACTAAGAAAACCTATGAATTTTTACCTTCTCATCCCTGATGAATCCACGTACCTGAGAAGTTCCAATAATTTCCCCTCATTTTCATTCATGGTCATGTTCCCAAGTTTGAGTTCAAAGAACTCTTACATCTTTTTTTCATAATATTTCTCTGAAAAATATTGTTGTTAGAAATATTTCTTTAACTACTTCCAAGAAATTATCTTCTCATCAAGGTTCTTAATCCACTTAAGTTGATCCCACCACATAGATTCATTTCCTTGAACATGGTAGGATACAATTCTCGCTTCTAAATTTTATGAGTAATCATGCAACTAAAAATATTTTCTCATTCCCAAAATCCACGCCTCTGCATCTTCTCCCTTTCTATTCTCTCCATCAAATGATGGTGGATTGATCTTCCTGAGCTCCCCTTACAAGATATCTTACCCATGTCTCCTCCTTTGATGTATGAAAAGGGACATACTTGGGCGGATTTCCAACCTTGAATGTGCATATTCTCTTCTGGTAAAGTTCCCTAGGGAATGGTGATGAGGATGTTTGCTAATAATCCTAGATTTTCTAGATACCCCCTGATCATTCCTCCTATCATGATATTTTGATGCTTCAGCTTGCCTTGTACTAGTGGCTTGTTTTGTGCCAGAATATTTATTGACTTTCTTCTACAACATATTCAGAATTTTTAGTATCTCTTCATGAGTCCTCACCATCCTTTCAGTTTCCACTCTATAACTCTACACTTCCTTCTGCATTCTTCTCGTAGTCTCATCCATCTCTGCAGGCTCAACTCTGCTCCTATGCCCATGGGATTCAATCTCTGCATTTCCCATGCTAAAATGTAGAACTCTAACCTCCTCCTCATGGTTGTAATACCCTTCGGAATCCTAAATATCTCTATTTTTCATATAGGATCTAAGGTATTCTTTCCTTTACTTCTTATTTTTGCAAAAAACGTGCAGGCAACAATTGTTGTTAGAATTAGCCACATTGCAAAATAATTTATTAATTAGGTTACATGTCATTCTTCATTTCAATTTATGAATAAAACAATTTCATTAATATGAATTTTAGGTCCTTAGACACATTCCTTTATGAATCATCTCTCTAATGGCTATACTCATGCCTCATTTTGAGCTTCAAGAGAAAAGTTACAACTTTCTCAAGTTGCAATTTCCACTCATTGCTCTATTTTTACTACTGCAATTTTTTTTTCCAGAGACACTTTGTTTCTCAGTTCAAAATTTTGGGTTGATAGATGAATTTTACTCCTCAATACCTTTCCATTGACTATTCGTTTTCCCAAATCCGAGCTCTGAGGTAATAATTATGGTCTACAAAGTTTTAGATTGTTTCTCATTTTTACCCCTTATTGCTACAAGTGTCTTCTCTCCCATCCTATAGAGATTGAGGTACCCAAATTCCAAATATAGTTCCATGGATATCTTCTATGGTCCATGATATTTCCACAAACTGCTCCTATGTCTCAAACTAAATTTTGAACAAGGATTTATTCCCTCTGGAAGTAACTAGTACTTAATTTATACCCTGTATTGTTTCAGCTGTAACTTCCTCATACTAGCTTTATTTTTCATTCATAATATCTCGTTGGAAAGCACATGCTGAGTAATTTCATTATAGAAGCAAAGACTACCTTGATTTTACTATTACATATAGTTATCTTGATTTGGACTACCTGGAAATGCTATTTAGGCCCTCAAAACGCTCTCGCAAGTTGATGACCATCAAAAATATGAAACATTTCATAGAAAATTGATTGTTTTACTACTGCAACAATTTGTTACTCCAACCCATGGCTAACCTTGGAACTCCATCTGAAATGGAATGGTACGTGTCTGTTGATTCCATGTGCCATCCCTTGATTCGACCATGTTATCATCCATCATTCTCCTCCATTAATCATTGGCCATCGAACAAACCATATGAAATCCTATCAGACTCTCCTTTGCGGAAATTTCCCATTGGAATGTGAAAAGCATGTAATTAGGATTTTCTCACAAGCCGCAGCTCACAAGCCTATCAACATTTTCCTTGCACACTTTTCCCATTGAATTGTCAAAATCATGTAATTAAGATCTTCCCACAACTCGCAGCCTGCAAGCCTATCGATAGTTTCCTCATGGAATTTTCCAATCAAGTTGTCAAAAGAACATAATTTATATATTCCGAGGATTTTATCACAAGCCTACTAGGATTTTCCTCACAGGATTTTCCATCGGGTTGTCAAAAGAACGTAATTAAGATTTTCCCACAACCCGCAAGCCTATTGGCATTTCCTTCATAGAATTTTTCCCATGGAGTGTCAAATAGCATGCTCATGATTCTCCTTGAAAGCCACAACTTGTAAGCCTATTGATATTTCCTACAAGAAGTTTTCTTGCATAGTGTAACTTAACCTTACATCATGATTTTTTGCGATATTTTCTTTGCGAAGCTTATTCCTACGAGCCTATTCCCGCGAGCCTTTCCTCCTGCAAGTCTTTTGGAATGTCGATCTTCAATATTGAAGTGATTTGAGACATCATTTTATGAAACTCTCCAAACTTCATTGAAATTTCTTGTTCCCACAAATGAATCTCGCCCATTGATTCTTAATTCCAAGAGGATCATAGGTGTCGATGTTCCAATTCTTTAATCACCATTAAATTGTGAAAACTGACCTCCAAATTCAAATTTAACTCTATAACTTGCAGATTGATGCCATTAAACCTCTTTTCAATGTTTTTGAGGGAAATTTGGACTCTGATTCATTCATAAATTTGGGGATTTCACTCTATTTTCACGATTTTCCCCAAATCCATCATAGATGCAATTTTATGATAGTGAATCTACCCCATTCACAATGGTTCTTGGCCCATACGGTTCTAGTTTTGGAACTTAAGCTCTAACACCACTTTGTAATGCACCCAACCCCAAGATGGGTCATGCCATTGCTAAAAATGACCCAATGAAATTATGATACCAATTTTAGATGCAAAAATAACACACAACATGACATTCAAGGTCATGCAATTGTCCATTCTAATTAAAAACGTAAATGAAATTACTTAAATGTGCATGGAAACAACTAAACACACTCAACAACATTCGACCACATAAATAGAGATTCAAATTCATCATTCTAGTCACATAAAGCAACAATAACCAAAATAAATCAGAGTAAAACACACAACAATTATCTTAGTGTTTAACATAAGTAAACACAACAAAAAAGAACACTTATATTAGTAAATATGGAACCTATTGTAGAGGAAGGACATTCCTCCTAACTATAGACTCATTGTTCCAATTCTAAGAAAATGTCACCCATGAGATGGGGTTATGAATCCACAAGAGGAGCTAGTCCCTAAGGATGACTAGTGTCCCCCTCTCAACAGTCAATTCCCACAGCTAATTCTAGTCCAATAATTGTCTTCCCCACAACCTGAAAAACCTAGGGATGGGATCCCCCTTCACTGCTCACAATCTATTAGGCCTTTGCACTCCCCTCCAAGGATCCAACACACATTGGACAATAATTTCTCTGTTGGGACTCCATGAATCTACAACTATGATAGGAATTCACAAAATAGAAAAATACTTTCTCCCTTGACAATTTCTTGAACAAAAAATTACTCCCATGACCAAAGCCTCTCTTCCCATTAAATTACATCTCCAAAATTGCTACCATACATGACCACTATGTCTACCTTCAATATTCAACACTCAGAACACCCTTTCTATCCAAAAATCTTCCTGTAAAAACTGATCTCCTTACTCATACGAATTCCATTCTTCTCCCATACTGTCTTGACTCACACCCTTCCCAAGGTTTACTTTACTCATCCCCCATTCTCTCAATAAATATGGGATGTAAATTCTCACACCCACCCACTTACATGAATTCAATGATTGGGCTCTAGAACAATCAACAAAAAATAGAAGGTTCAAGGTAAGGATAAATTAGAAATGTGGTTTGGGTTTAATAGACATGGGTAAACTCTCCCCCCTTTGGAACCCTTCCATCTCTTGTGGATAATAAACCCCCAAGTATCCATCTATGTCCATATGCAACTAGTGATACATTTTATTTATTATATTCAATATACATCATTTACATATTACATCGCTTGACCCTTAGAAATACATCATAGTTACACCATACTTTTGCTAATTCAGGGATTAAAAATGGGGTTGTTATAGGTTTAGGGTTTCATAACTTCAGGGTTATTTATTCATGTTAAAAGGAAATCCTTTCATCTTCTTGTATTAGCTTTTGCATATGAACATAGTCGAAATATTTCTCTCTTCAAAGATAAGCTACCACCATTCTATCTAGTTTGTGCTCTATAATATTTTTCTATTTTATTCATTAATATAAGTTCAATTTTCACTCTATTACGGTGCTCTCTGCTATATTTATATGTGTATTTAATTTCATTGCCTATATAATCTATATCAATGGTATCAAATCAATTTCTTTTTTTTATCGGTTCATTTCCCCGATGAGGTTAGGGTATAGAGTGTTGGGTATTGAGCTAGTTTCGCTAGGAGACAACCACTCTCACCATCCCAAGTGACCTCCCATGGTGAGGGAAAATTTAAATGAAGGATCGAGATATCCTATGAAGATGTTACTTGAGGAAGCTCTCACATGATAGAAGAACAATATTATGGACAACTTCACCCAAATCCTTCAAGGAATATTAACGACAGGCGAGGCACCTTCAACAAGCAACCATTTTAGAGGTATGACACCCTTCAAGGTACAAGTTAAATTTGATATCCATTTATTTGAAGGTCAGATAGATGTATATTCTTTGGACAAATGGTTAAATATGTTAGAGGGTTATTACTCTATTCAAAATTATTTCGACATTGAAAATATCACCTTCGTTCTCCTTAAATCCCTCCCCCATGTCAAAGATTGGTGGGAAGGTTGTTGGGAGAGATATATAAAATATGATTCTATCATTCTAGATAGGACGCACTTGGGAGGCGTTTGTTGATTCTATCAAGGAGGAATTCTATCATGTTGTAAGCTATGATGACCAATACACAAGATGGGTGACTTTGCATCAAGAGAGGGACTAGACATTGCCAGAGCACACCAAAATATTCCATGCCTTGAACTCAATGATAGGTATCAAAGAATTTAATTGACAGTTATTTCTGAAGTACCACAACGACCTACATAGTTACATCCAATTAGACGTGGATTTCTTGTACATCTCCTCACTGGGAGAAACTTATTGATATGATGTCAAAATTGAGTAGAAATTTAAGCAACAAAATAAGAGGGAGTTTGGGTCTACAAATCTGCCACAACAAAAGTATGGTAAGGGTGGCCCTAACTCATAAAAAAATAAATAGAGAAAGGAGAGACAAACTAGATTCAATTAGTTCAAGCCATAGAAAAATAAGGGTAATGAGAAGTCAAAGAACACTAGAAAGTGGTGAGTTCCACAAAACCTCCAAGCACAACACTAGTGAATTCCACTCAAAAACATTATGGTTGGAAGAGATTAAAGAAAATGAGTGAGACACTAAATAAAAATATTATTCATAACTAGATAATGGAAATTTTATCATTGATGTAGAACCCAATGCTACCATCGCAACCATGAAGATCCATCCATATGAGTCAGAGGATCTTTAGGAGGGGGAACATCTCTTCCTTTCAAAAATGTGGGTGAAGGGGACCCTACTTCCATATCATTTGAGGTCATCAAGAGATTTAAGCTGTCGACAATGCCACACCCCCAACCATATCCCTTCTATTGGTTTATCTAGGGAAGAGACCTTTGTGTCAACCAAGTGTTGCCTATTATATGGCATAAAGTCGTTCAAATATGAGGTACTGTGTGATGTTTCCCTAATTGAATTTTGTGATGTTATTTTAGGAAAACCATATATGTTGAAAAAACATGTTTTTTATGAGCCCAGTCCCCATAGCTTCATTTTTACCTTGGAATATAAAACCTATATGGTACCATAGGTAGTTCAACTACTTCCATTTCATTGATCTCAAAAAAATAGTGTCGAAAGGTAATCTCTCAAACTGAAAATTTTGTCCTCTTCATAGTTTGATCAGAAGGTGAAAGAAATGTCACCAATACCACCATGGCTATAAACAAATATCTCTCTACATAGAAGAAGAAGGTGGACAATATTGTAGAGGAATATAGAGAGATCTTCAACTCACTTATAGGGGTTCCTTTACACTGTCAGGTCAAACATTCCATTGACTTGATATCTGGTTCTCCCTTATTCAATGGTCCAATATTCAGGATCTTCCATATGGATAATGAATAAATAAAGCATTAAATTCATGATCTCATCTGAAATGGCCACATTCTATCGAGCTCCTCGCCTTGTGGGATCCAAATTTTGTTGGTATGGAGGAAGGATGACGCATGGAAACTATGTATTCATTATAGAGCCCTGAAAAAAATCACTATAAAGGATTGATACCTAGTCTCACTGATTAATGATCTTTCCAAGTTATTTAGAAACATTCATTTGAATTTAGGCTACAACCAGGTTTTGATAGAACAAACTAATGTATGGAAGACAACCTTGAAATCTAAAGAAGGCCTTTTTGAGTGGTTGGTCATGCCTTTTGGCTTGAATAATGATCCAACAACATTAATGAGGATTATGGATGATATATTATATCCATTCAAAAGATCCTTCGTGGTCATATATTTGGATGACATCCCCATCATCAGCCGGACCCGCGAAGAATATTTGTAGCACATTTAGTAGGTCTTGAGCATCCTACTACAACACAAGTTATTTTCCAATATGGAGAAATTCTCATTTGGTATGCAGAGAATTCAATATTTAGGATACATCATGGATGAACATGGGGTTCATGTGGAGCCATCCGAGATCTGAGTCATTATCAATAGGCCTACCTTGAAGAATCTGAAAGAGCTTCATAGTTTCTTGGGCCTTACCAACTTCTACCATAGGTTTGTGTTGGGGTTATCTCATATCTCTTGGCCCCTCATCCAAGTGACCAAAGCTGGAGCTGAAGAAAATATTTGATAGTCTGAATCAAAATAGAAAGCATTCTAGGATTCAAAACACTACATGTACTCCACACTAGTCCACATGTTTCCATACTTGCAACATTCATTTGAGATTGAGATAGATGCCTTTGACTATGCTATCGGTGCAACTCTTGCTCAACATGGACATCTGGTGGAATATCACATTGAGACACTATCCGATGTCATTCATAGATTTCCCACCTATGAAAAGGATATTTACTCCATTATGTAGGCATGCCAATAGTGAAATCATTATATTCTAGGAAAGGAAATGATCATCCACATTGATTACAAACCTTTGAAATTCATGAAAAGACAAGAAAATTTACAGAAATATTTGCATCAGAAGTGGTCCACACACCTACAACAATTACACTTAAACATTAAGTACAAGAAGGGAAACGTGAACTGGATTGCCGACTACCTTAGTCGGAACTTGGTTTTGGTGCTAACCATCGTTCTTAATTCTTGTGGGAACAAGACATCTAGGTGGCCACAATTATACAATAGTGACTCTAACTTCACTGCTACTTATTAGACATTGAGTGCAAGAAAACAAGTATTGAACTTCCACCTCTAGGATGTTCTCTTGTTCTATCTATGTTATCTTTGTGTTCCTTGAAGCAAGGGTCCAAAGCTAATTTGGGAGGAGAATTACAGTTGTATGGCAGGGAACTTTGGTGTGGAGATTATAGTAACAATACTTCAGAAGTATTTCTACTGGTCAAATATTCGAAAGGAAGTTAACTAGTACATCAAGTATTTCACTTCTCGTGCCGTCACTAATACATCCATCAAGAAGCAAGGTATGTACACTCCTCTTCCTACCCCAAATAAGCCTTGGGAGTCAATATCCATGGATTACATGTTGCGTTTTCCCTCAACTAAACATAGTCACGATTATATATTTGTGGTTGTTGATTAATTCTCAAATATGGCCATTTTGGCACCATATAAAAAGAGTATGACAACTAAGGCCATTGCTAGGTTCTTCTTTGACCATAATTGGGTTCATTTTGGGATACCACCGACCATTATTTCAGATAGGGATAACATGTTCCTTAGTACCTTCTAGTCCAGCCTATGGTCTCCAATGGACACTAAGTTGACCAAATAAATTTCCTTTCATCCCCAAATAGATCGGAAAACTAAAGTGGTCAACAAGATGATTGTGCATATCTTGCGAATATACAATTCCAAGCAGCCATTTACATGGTATGAGACCCTTCCATATCTTCAACATAGATATAATATATCCTTCCACAACTCTATTGGACACAACCCTTTTTAGGCCTTTCTAGAGTTCTATCCATTGGCCCCCATTGATGTAGCTCTTCCCTGTTGATTTTTCTAATTTCCTTATCTGATAATTATTACCTTATGATTTCAAATAGATTTCAATTCCACTACTATCATAGAATAATTACACATTGAAAATTTCAACTAAAATAAAATTGCAGCAGAAATAACAGAATCACAGAGAAATGGCTATGCACAATAGACACAAGATTTATCCTAGGAAAACCCGAACTCGGGAGAAAAACCCAACCAACTTTTCTCTAGAATAAATTTAATCGAAGTTCACAAATACATCACAAGAAAAATGAAGAATCCAAGCACATATAAATTTGCACCCTAGTGTGAGGAAGAGCCCTCAAGCATGGTGCATCACTGGACAAATATAGTGCAAGTGGTAACTAACAACTGACACTGCAACTAGAAAATGGAATGAAGCAACTGGGAAATGCACACTAGAAGAGGAGAGTTGATGAGATGTGTAATAATGAAATGAACTTGCCTTTATTTATGCTAGTCAAGTCACCTTATTTTACTGGCAGGGCCGACTTGTCAATTTTGTCCTTTAACTTTATTTTATTTCTTTTGTTTCTTTTACAAGTGTTTCTTCAATGCTTCAATAGAGCCGACTTGATATTCTTGTGTTCTATTTTATTCTTG
>JASDQU010373211.1:77358-104546 GCA_032191745.1 Picea mariana
ATGAACTGTGTTGAATTAACACTATTCATGTCATGGATTTTATTACTTTTTGGTTTGTTTAGTTATGTTTGCATGTGTAATATTGAAATTATAATTTATGGTTCCATTATGACTGAATGATTAATTATTCTTACACATTTCTACATTTTCATGCTTGCATGTGTTAATTAATTAAGAGTAGGACAATGAGGAAAGGTATGAAAGAAACAAATTTGGATTGAAATTGGTGGTTTCAATAAGTACTCTATATCCCCAAAGTGCATAGAGGCTATTGGGTATGTTATAGATTCATTTGTGTTATCCTTAGTCTAATTAAGAAAAAACATTTATGTTGTTAGTGTGCTCATTTTTTGTAGAAATAACTTGAGATCGAAATAATACTTGTTGAGTGAATTGAGGCGTGTTTGTTGAGTGATTATATGAGCTAATTATTTCATGAAATGATCCAAGTGGATATCGGTGGCCACCCACCTCCTACAATGAATCAACATGGTTCTCCATCTGAAAAGTCTAGTTATGTTTTTTTGGGATTTTCTAGGTACTAAACTTCTGGGGCCATTTTTGAGGCCCTTAATGAGGATTTTAGACAAGCGATTAGGGCCTAGTTTTACCTTTGGAAAAACCAAGCCATACTGTTTTATTATTTTCCTCATTTATAGATTACTAACAAGCTACTATGCACACCAAATGGAGATTGCATGCGAAATTTATGTTCCCAAAAATTTGATGTAGAAACTAATGCCCAATTTTTTGGGGGGGAATTTCAAGAAACTTTTTAATGATTCTTCTCTTAGGTTTTGTAACACACCCAACCCCAAGCTGGGTCATGCCACTGCTAAAAATGACCTAATGAAATTATGATACCAATTTTAGATGCAAAAATAACACACAACATGACATTCAGGATCATGCAATTATCCATGTTGATTAAAAACATAAATGCAATTACTTAAATGTGCACATCAACAACTAAAGACACACAAAAACATTCATAAACATAAATAGATTTTTGAATGCATCATTCTACTGATATCAGTAGTAATAACCAAAATAACTTAGAGTAAAATGCACAACAATTATCTCAACATTTAACATAAATAAACACAACAAATAAGAACACTTATCTTAATAAATATGCAACTCAATGTAGAGGATGGACGCTCGTCCCAACCATTGACTTGTTGTTCTAGTTCTCAATAGAAATTCAGCCCCAAGTTGGGGCTATGAATCCACAAGAGAGGGTGGTCCCTAAAGCTGTCTAATGTCCTCTTCTCAACACTCAATTCCCACAACTAGTTCTAGTCCACTAGCTTTGTTCGCGACAACCTACACGACCCAGGAATGGGATCCCCCATCATTTCTAATAGTACCTCAAGAATTCCCACTCCCCTCTAGGGAGCCAACATAGGTTGGAGATTAATCTCTCTATTGGGACTTCAAGAACCTACAATTTCCATTGGAATTCACACAATAACAAAATACTTACTCCCTTGACAATTTATTGAACAAAAAATTACTCCTAGGCCCAAAACCTCTCTTTGCATGAAATTATAGATCCAAAATGGATACCATAAATGCCCACTATGTCTTCCTTCAAAATTCAACATTCAGAAAATCCTTACTACCCAAAAAACTTCCTATAAAAACCACTCTCCTTCCCCATACAAATTTTCTTCTTATCCCATGATTTCTTGACTCAGACCCTTCCCAAGGTTGATTGTACTCAACCCTTGTGTTCTCAATAACTATGGGATGTGACTTCTCACACCCACCCTCTTACATACATTTAATGATTGGGCTCTAGATCACTCAACAAAAAATAGAAGGTTCAAAGTAAGGATATTTTAGAAAGATGGTTTGGGTTTAATAGACATGGGTAAACTCTCCCCCCTTGGACCCCTTCCCTCTCTTATGGATACTAAGACCCCAAGTCTCCTTTTGTGTCCATCTGTAGCTGGACATACATTTTATTTATTATATTCGATATACATCATTTACATATTACATCACTTGGCCCTCGACCATTTATCATTATTACAGTATACTTTTGCTAATTTGAGGATCAAAAATGGGGTTGTTACATTCCCCTCCCCCTACAAACTGCATTGTTCTCAGTGTGCATCACCATACAATTTACATATTGACATATATAAAATGTTACATCAAAATAATTTGGTAATTCTGCAACTTAATGAATCACACAACAATTCCAACCAGCAACTCTATTTTCCCCTCAACCCACACATCCCAAGGAACAAGATGCAACATTGGTTGGATAGGAGTCTCGGAGTTGTGGCTCTAGGAACTCTACTTACCAAAATGGAGTCTTCATTTCTTATGTACAAATGTCCATTAAATTTTCTTCAAAATTTGCAAAAATTCATAGGTATGCTTCCTGCATCGCTTCCTCGTGCTATCACATAGCTTCTTCAACACCATAGCAGGTCCATTATATATTTACCAAGTTGATAAATTTTTCTTGAGCCCTTTGAATTTTTGGTCTAGGATGTGCACTGGTTCCACCTAAAATCCCCCTTTGTGTTCCACCTAGATCACAATCCAATCAATCACATGGTTAGGATCAGGTACACACTTTTTTAATAAAGACACATGGAACACGTTATGAATTCACATGGATGTAGTTAATTATAGTATGTATGCAATTGGTCCTATCCTTTCTAGAACTTCAAATGGCCCACAATATCTTACTGTCACTTTTTGGAAACTTACCAATTTTAGTGAGCTCGTCTTGGATTTAAATTTTCAAAAAACATGTTCTTCCACTTTGAATTATCTATGTGTTTTTATTTTATTGGCATAGATCTTCTTCCTATCCTATGGAAATTTCAAATTCTTTTAGATCTTTACCATATGCTCTTCCATTTCCATTAACAATTGTGGCCCAATCACAACTCTCTCTGTTGGGTTATCCCAGCTCACCAGTGTGTTGCATTTTTTTCCATACAATGATTCAAATAGGATCATGTTCAATGATTCGTGATACCCATTATTGTAAGAAAAATAAACTAAATGGATATAGTCCTCCCACCTAGAACACTTGTCCATTACAAACATTCTCAAGATATCTTCAATTATCTAGTTAATCCTCTCCATCTACCCATCAGACTCTGCATGAAATGTTGTATTGAAATTAAAATTGGTCCCAAATCCTTTAAAAAAACCCTTCCAAAAATTGGAAGTGAACTTGGGAGCTCGGTCCGACACTATTTCCTTAGGCACACCATGTAACATAACAATTGTTTTCATATAAATTATTGAAATATTGGCTTCCTTATGATTTTTTTTCATTGGAATGAAATGTTCATCCTTTGTAAACTTCTCCACCACTACCATGATGGAATCATGTTGCCTTGTTTTCTTAGGAAATTTGGTAATGAAATCAATAGTAACAACTTCTCAATTCCATTCAGAAATGGGAAATGGTTGCAACAATCCCACTGGATTTTTGTTCTCAGCCTTTAATTTCTAACATTCCATGCAATTGACCAAATAATCAGTTACATCTCTCTTCATACCAGGCCAAAAATATTTTCCTCTTACAACTGTAATAGTTTTCTTGTATCCTAGATGTCTAGTGTATGACACATTGTGCATTTTTTTTTAAATTGAATTTCTCAATTCATGAGAAATGGGAATATAAACTCTATTCTTGAACAAGATGATTCCATCCTCTTCCATCTTGTGATATTTATATTGTTGTTGTGCATTATTCTACTGTAAGATTTCTTTAACTTGCATGTAATGCTGGTATGTTGTTACAACTTCTAAAATTATATCCTTTAAATCATTCATGTACATACTAATGATTGTATCATGAATTTCATGCACCCTTCTATTGAGTGCATCAAATACCTTGTTTTCTTTTCCTTTTATGTGATTTATGTCAAAGTCATATTCACCAAGAAATTCTAGTCATCTAGTTTTCCTAGCATTTAATGTTGGTTGTCCAAACAAATATTTCATACCACTATGGTATGTCCTCAATTCAAATTTTCTTCCCATGAGGCAATGCCTCCACATTTTTAAAGCATGTATTATGGTTGTCAATTCCAAGTCATGTGTAGCATAATTTATTTCATGCTCCTTTAAGTTTTTGGACTCATAAAAAATTACATGTCCATTTTGGGTAAGGACTCCACTGAGCTTTTTCTTGCATGCATATTTGCACCTAAAAAATCCTTTTCTTGATCTATAACTTTTAAAATAGGTGCACTGGTTAATAAATCCTTTAATCACTATAAATTTTCTTCACAATTTGTGCTCCATTCAATTTTTTCTCCTTTATTTTGCAAAGATGTTATTAGGTGTGAAATATTGGAGAATCCCATGATGAATCTCATGTAGAAACTAGATAGACCCATAAATGATCTAACCTATGAAATATTTGTTGGCACTAACCAAATTTTGATTTCTTCAATCTTCTCCATATCCACTGCTATGCCATCTTCTGAAACAATGTGAGCCAAATAAATATCTTTTTGATAAAAAAAGTGCATTTAGTTATCTTGGCATATAATTGGTGCTCTCTCAATACTTGTATCACCATCCTCAAATGTTTCTCATGCTCCTCCTCCTGTCTTATAATAGATAAGAATATAATCCAAAAATACAATGACAAAATTATCTAGGAAATATTTGAACACCCCATTCATCAAACACATAGAGGGAATTTGTCAACCCAAAAGGAACCACCACAAATCCATAGTGTATGTACCTTGTTCAAAAGGATATCTTGTTAGTATATTCATATTTGATCCTTACTTGATGATATCATGATCTCAAGTCAATCTTGGAATTTTTTTTTTTCCCCTCAGTTGATCAAAATATCATCGATCCTCAACAAAATATACATGTTCTTGACTGTAACCTTATTCAGTTGTCTGAAGTCAATACACAATCTTAGTGTTCCATATTTTTTATTGATAAAAGTAACTAGGGAAACCTAAGGAGAAACACTTGGTCGTATGTACCCCTTCTTCAACAATTCTTGTAGTTTCATTTGCAACTCTTTTAGTTATGGTGTGCTCATTTTGTAGGGATTTTTGGACACTGGGGTAGCTCCAAAAATTAAATCAATAGAGAAATAAATGTCCCTCTTTGGTGTAAATCTTGGAAAATACCCAAACACATCTTCATACTCCTTCAATACTGGATAATCCTCAATACTTGGCTCCTTATCCTTCATTATCCCTTCCATACATGCTGCATATATTTGGAACCCTTTTCTAATTTTTTTTTTCAAATGGAATATTGAAATTTCTTGGACATATATAGACCTCATAATACCTTGCACTATCCTTGAATTCCCATCCTCATCAAGACATGTGAAATACTTGTTATAAAAATATAAGATAGCATGATGATTTTCTAACCAATCTATACCAATCAAGCAGTCATAAGACCCAAGCAATATGATGTTCAAATATTCCTTAGTGTTGATTCCATTCATGTTTATTGGGCAATCTTGAACAAGCTCATTAATTATTCTCTTGGTTCTAGTAGCTAGATAAACTAACCAATAATTTTCATGCTTACATTTCTTCAATTTAAATATTTTGACTAGATTTGGATCTATATAGCTATGACTAGCTTCAAAATCAATCAAAATATCTATGAGATGATTATAATTATTACCTTCCACATCAATCATGTGGGATTGATAGTCTTCTTGTCTATTGTACAAGGCTACATAGATCCTTGGCATGCTTCTACCCATGTCCTCTACTGTCTCTCCTTGCTTGATGTTATTCATAGTCTATATCTTATCTCCTCAGTGATGACAATACTTATACATGCGATCTCCTTCACATCCCCAACAATTTATGGGATACTGTCTTGGCCTCGTCCCAATGAATTTGTCACTTTGTGATCACCTTGAGATGGATACCCTTGTTGATATTCTTGTGAGATATTCTTGATGAAAGGAAACTTGAATCTTTTCTTCCTCTGATCCATCTTTCCTTTCTTCTTATCATCCCAAGACTTTTGGAAAGTTGGCCTTCTTCTATTATGTTCGTACAAATACTTATCCTTTCTTTTGGATTCTTCCAAATTCTTGGGCTCATCAAATTGAATTTTATCCTTGTAGAAGGATGGAATTCCACTAAGAAAACCCATGAATTTTTACCTTCTCATCCCTGATGAAGCCACGTACTTGAGAAGTTCCAATAATTTCCCCTCATTTTCATCCATGGTCATGTTCCCAAGTTTGAGTTCAAAGAACTCTTACATCTTTTCTTCATAATATTTCTCTGAAAAATATTGTTGTTAGAAATATTTCTTTAACTACTTCCAAGAAATCATCTTCTCATCAAGGTTATTAATCCACTTAAGTTGATCCCACCACATAGATTCATTTCCTTGAACATGGTAGGATACAATTCTCGCTTCTAAATTTTATGAGTAATCATGCAACTAAAAATATTTTCTCATTCCCAAAATCCATGCCTCTGCATCTTCTCCCTTTCTATTCTCTCCATCAAATGATGGTGGATTGATCTTCCTGAGCTCCCCTTCCAAGGTATCTGACCCATGTCTCCTCCTTTGATGTATGAAAAGGGACATACTTGGGAAAATTTCCAAACTTGAATGTGCATATTCTCTTCTGGTAAAGTTCCGTAGGGAATGGTGATGATGATGTTTGCTAATAATCCTAGATTTTCTAGATACCCCATGATCATTCCTCCTATCATGAGATTTTTATGCTTCAGCTTGCCTTGCACTAGTGGCTTGTTTTGTGCCAGAATATTTCTTGAATTTATTCTACAACATATTCAGAATTTTTAGTATCTCTTCATGAGTCCTCACCATCCTTTCGGTTTCCACTCTATAACTCTACACTTCCTTCTGCATTTTTCTCGTAGTCTCATCCATCTCTGTAGGCTCAACTCTGCTCCTATTCCCATGGGATTCAATCTCTGCATTTCCCATGCTAAAATGTAGAACTCTAACCTCCTCCTCATGGCTATAATACCCTTGGGAATCCTAAATATCTCTATTTTTCATATAGGATCTAAGGTATTCTTTCCTTTCCTTCTTATTTTTGCAAAAAATGTGCAGGCAACAATTGTTGTTAGAATTAGCCACATTGCAAAATAATTTATTAATTAGGTTACATGTCATTCTTCATTTCAATTTATGAATAAAACAATTTCATTAATATGAATTTTAGGTCCTTAGACACATTCCTTTATGAATCATATCTCTAATGGCTATACTCATGCCTCGTTTTGAGCTTCAAGCAAAAAGTTACAACTTTCTCAAGTTGCAATTTCCACTCATTGCTTTGTTTTTACTACTACAATTTGTTTTTCCAGAGACACTTTGTTTCTCAGTTCAAAATTTTGGGTTGATAGATGAATTTTCCTCCTCAATACCTTTCCATTGACTATTCATTTTCCCAAATCCGAGCTCTGAGGTAATAATTATGGTCTACAGAGTTTTAGATTGTTTCTCATTTTTACCCCTTACTACTACAGATGTCTTCTCTCCCATCCTATAGAGATTGAGGTACCCAAATTCCAAATATAGTTCCATGGATATCTTCTACGGTCCATGATATTTCCACAAACTGCTCCTATGTCTCAAACTAAATTTTGAACAAGGATTTATTCCCTCTGGAAGTAACTAGTACTTAATTTATACCCTGTATTGTTTCAACTGTAACTTCCTCATACTAGCTCTGTTTTTCACTCATAATATCTCGTTGGAAAGCACATGCTGATTAATTTCATTATAGAATAAAAGACTACCTTGATTTTACTATTACATATAGTTATCTTGATTTGGACTACCTATAAATGTTATTTAGGCCCTCAAAACGCTCTCGCAAGTTGATGACCTTAAAAAGTATGAAACATTTCATAGAAAATTGATTGTTTTACTACTGCAACAATCTGTTACTTCAACCCGCGCCTAACCTTGGAACTACATCTGAAATGGAATGGTACATGTCTGTTGATTCCATGCGTCATCCCTTGATTCGACCATGTTATCATCCATCATTCTCCTCCATCAATCATTGGCCATCGAACAAACCATATGAAATCCTAACAGACTCTCCTTTGCGGAATTTTCCCATTGGAAAGTGAAAATCTTGTAATTAGGATTTTTTCACAAGTCGCAACTCACAAGCCTATCAACGTTTTCCTTGCGTACTGTTCCCATTGAATTGTCAAAATCATGTAATTAAGATCTTCCTGCAACTCACAACCCGCAAGCCTATCGATAGTTTCCTCATGGACTTTTCCAATCGAGTTGTCAAAAGAACATAATTTATATATTCTGAGGATTTTATCACAAGCCTACCAGGATTTTCCTCACAGGATTTTTCCATTGGGTTGTCAAAAGAACGTAAATAATATTTTCCCACAACCCGCAAGCCTATTGGGATTTCCTTCACAGAATTTTCCCCATGGAGTGTCAAATAGCATGCTCACGATTCTCCTCGAAAGCCACAACCTGCAAGTCTATTGATATTTCCTGCAAGGAATTTTCTTGCATAGTGTAAATTAACCTTACATTGTGGTTTTTTGCGATATTTTCTTTGCGAAGCTTATTCCTACGAGCCTATTCCTGTGAGCCTTTCCTCCTGCAAGTCCTTTGGAATGTTGATCTTCAATATTGAAGTGATTTGAGACATCATTTTATGAAACTCTCCAAACTTCATCGAAATTTCTTGCTCCCGTAAATAAATCTCTCCCGTTGATTCTTAATGCCCAGAGGATCATAGGTGTCAATGTTCCAATTCTTTAATCACCATTAAATTGCGAAAACTAACCTCTGAGTTCAAATTTAACTCTACAACCTATAGATTGATGCCATTAAACCTCTTTTCAATGTTTTTGAGGGAAATTTGGACTCTGATTCATTCATAAATTTGGGGATTTCACTCTATTTTCATGATTTTCCCCAAATCCATCATAGATGCAATTTTATGATAGTGAATCTGCCCCATTCACATTGGTTCTTGGCCCATACGGTTCTAGTTTTGGAACTTAAGCTCTAACACCACTTTGTAATGCACCCAACCCCAAGATGGGTCATGCCATTGCTAAAAATGACCCAATGAAATTATGATACCAATTTTAGATGCAAAAATAACACACAACATGACATTCAAGGTCATGCAATTGTCCATTCTAATTAAAAACGTAAATGAAATTACTTAAATGTGCATGGAAACAACTAAACAAACTCAACAACATTCGACCAAATAAATAGAGATTCAAATGCATCATTCTACTCACATAAAGCAACAATAACCAAAATAAATTAGAGTAAAACACACAACAATTATCTTAGCGTTTAGCATAAGTAAACACAACAAAAAAGAACACTTATATTAGTAAATATTGAACCTATTGTAGAGGAAGGAGGTTCCTCCTAACTATAGACTCATTGTTCTAGTTCTAAAAAAAAATTCACCCATGAGATGGGGTTATGAATCCACAAGAGGAGTTGGTCCCTAAGGATGACTAGTGTCCCCCTCTCAATAGTCAATTCCCACAGCTAATTCTAGTCCAATAATTGTCTTCCCCACAACCTAAAAAACCTAGGGATGGGATCCCCCTTCACTGCTCACAATCCCTCGGGCCTTTGCACTCCCCTTCAGGGATCTAAGACACATTGGACAATAATTTCTCTGTTGGGACTCCATGAATCTACAACTACGATAGGAATTCACAAAATAGAAAAATACTTTCTCCCTTGACAATTTCTTGAACAAAAAATTACTCCCATGACCAAAGCCTCTCTTCCCATTAAATTACATCTCCAAAATTGCTACCATACATGACCACTATGTCTACCTTCAATCTTCAACACTCATAACACCCTTTCTATCCAAAAATATTCTTGTAAAAATTGATCTCCTTACTCATATGAATTACATTCTTCTCCCATGCTTTCTTGACTCACACCCTTTCCAAGATTTATTTTACTCATCCCCCATTCTCTCAATAAATATGGGATGTAACTTCTCACACCCACCCACTTACATGAATTCAATGACTGGGCTCTAGAACAATCAACAAAAAATAGAAGGTTCAAGGTAAGGATAAATTAGAAATGTGGTTTGGGTTTAATAGACATGGGCAAACTCTCCCCCCTTTGGAACCCTTCCATCTCTTGTGGATATTAAACCCCCAAGTATCCATTTATATCCATCTGCAACTGGTGATACATTTTATTTATTATATTCAATATACATCATTTACATATTACATCGCTTGGCCCTTAGAAAGACATCAAAGTTACACCATACTTTCGCTAATTCAGGGATTAAAAATGGGGTTGTTATAGGTTTAAGGATTAAGAACTTCAGGGTTATTTATTCATGTTAAAAGGAAATCCTTTCAGCTTCTTGTATTAGCTTTTGCATATGAACATAGTCGAAATATCTCTCTCTTCAAAGATAAGATACCACCATTCTATCCAGTTTGTGCTCTATAATATTTTTCTATTTTATTCATTAATAGAAGTTCAAATTTCACTCTATTACGATGCTCTCTTCTATATTTATATGTGTATTTAATTTCATTGCCTATATAATCTATATCAATGGTATCAAATCAATTTCATTTTTTTATCGGTTCATTTCCCCAATGAGGTTAGGGTATAGAGAGTTGGGTATCGAGCCAGTTTTGCTAGGAGACAACCACTCTCACCATCCCAAGTGACCTTCCATGGTGAGGGAAAATTTAAATGAAGGATCGAGATATCCTATGAAGATGTTACTTGAGGAAGCTCTCACATGATAGAAGAACAATATTATCGACAACTTCACCCAAATCCTTCAAGGAATATTAACGATAGGTGAGGCACCTTCAACAAGCATCCATTTTAGAGGTATGACACCCTTAAAGGTACAAGTTAACTTTAATATCCATTTATTTGAAGGTCAGATAGATGTATATTCTTTGGACAAATGGTTAAATCTGTTAGAGGGTTATTACTCTGTTCAAAATTATTTCGACATTGAAAATATCACCTTCATTCTCCTTAAATTTCTTCCCCATGTCAAAGATTGGTGGGAAGGTTGTTGGGAGAGATATATAAAATATGAGTCTATATCATTCTAGATAGGACACACTTGGGAGGCCATTGTTGATTCCATCAAGGAGGAATTCTATCATGTTGTAAGCTATGATGACCAATACACAAGATGGGTGACTTTGCATCAAGAGAGGGACTAGACATTACCAGAGCACACCAAAATATTCCATACCTTGAACTCAATGATAGGTATCAAAGAATTTAATTGACAATTATTTCTGAAGTACCACAACGACCTACATAGTTACATCCAATTAAACGTGGATTTCTTGTACATCTCCTCACTGGGAGAAACTTATTGATATGATGTCAAAATTGAGTAGAAATTTAAGCAACAAAATAAGAGGGAGTTTGGGTCTACAAATCTTCTACAACAAAAGTATGGTAAAGGTGGCCCTAACTCATAGAAAAAGAAATAGAGAAAGGAGAGACAAACTAGATTCAATTAGTTCAAGCCATAGAAAAATAAGGGTAATGAGAAGTAGAAGAACACTAGAAAGTGGTGAGTTCCACAAACCCTCCAATCACAACACTAGTGAATTCCACTCAAAAACATCATGGTTGGAAGAGATTAAAGAAAATGAGTGAGACACTAAATAAAAATATTATTCATAACTAGATAATGGAAAGTGGATCATTGATGTAGAAACCAATGCTACCATCGCAACCATGAAGATCCATCCATACGAGTCAGAGGATCTTTAGGAGGGGGAACATCTCTTCCTTTCAAAAATGTGGGTGAAGGGGACCCTACTTCCATATCAGTTGAGGTCATCAAGAGATTTAAGCTATCAACAATGCCACACCCCCAACCATATATCTTCTATTGGTTTATCCAGGGAAGATACCTTTGTGTCAACCAACAGTGTTGCCTATTATATGGCATAAAGTCGTTCAAATATCAGGTACTGTGTGATGTTTCCCTAATCAAATTTTGTGATGTTATTTTAGGAAAACCATATATGTTGAAACAACATGTTTTTTATGAGCCTAGTCCCCATAGATTCATTTTTACCTTGGAAGATAAAACCTATATGGTACCATAGGTATTTCAACTACTTCCATTTCATTGATCTCAAAAAAATAGTGTCGAAAGGTAATCTCTCAGACTGAAAATTTTGTCCTCTTCATGGTTTGATTAGAAGGTGAAAGAAATGTCACCAAGACCACTATGGCTATAAACCAATATCTCTCTACATAGAAGAAGCAGGTGGACAATATTGTAGAGGAATATAGAGAGATCTTCAACTCACTTATAGGGGTTCCTTTACACTGTCAGGTCAAACATTCCATTGACTTGATATCTGGTTCTCCCTTATTCAATGGTCCAATATACAGATTCTTCCATATGGAGAATGAATAAATAAAGCATTAAATTCATGAGCTCATCTGAAAGGGCCACATTCTACTGAGCTCGTCGCCTTGTGGGATCCCAATTTTGTTGGTACAAAGGAAGGATGACGCATGGAAACTATGTATTCATTATAGAGCCCTGAAAAAAATCACTATAAAGGATCGATACCCAATCCCACTGATTAATGATCTTTCCAAGTTATTTAGAAAGATTCATTTGAATTCAGGCTACAACCAGGTTTTGATATAACAAACTAATGTATGGAAGACAACCTTGAAATCTAAAGAAGGCCTTTTTGAGTGGTTGGTCATGCCTTTTGGCTTGAATAATGATCCAACAACATTCATGAGGATTATGGATGATATATTATAGCCATTCAAAAACTCCTTCATGGTCATATATTTGGATGACATCCTCATCTTTAGTCGGACCCACAAAGAATATTTGTAGCACATTTAGTAGGTCTTGAGCATCCTACTACAACACAAGTTATTTTCCAATATGGAGAAATTCTCATTTGGTATGCAGAGAATTCAATATTTAAGATACATCATGGATGAACATGGGGTTCATGTGGAGCCATCCGAGATCTGAGTCATTATCAATAGGCCTACCTTGACGAATCTGAAAGAGCTTCATAGCTTCTTGGGCCTTACCAACTTCTACCATAGGTTTGTGTTGGGGTTCTCTCATATCTCTTGGCCCCTCATTCAAGTGACCAAAGATGGAGCTGAAGAAAATATTTGATAGTCTGAATCAAAACAGAAAGCATTCCAAGATTCAAAACACTACATGTACTCCACACTAGTCCACATGTTTCCATACTTGCAACATTCATTTGAGATTGAGCTAGATGCCTTTGACTATGCTATCGGTGCAACTTTTGCTCAACATGGACATCTGGTGGAATATCACATTGAGACACTATCCGATGTCATTCATATATTTCCCACCTATGAAAAGGATATTTACTCCATTATGTAGGCATGCCAATAGTGAAAGAATTATATTCTAGGAAAGGAAATGATCATCCACACTGATTACAAACCTTTGAACTTCATGAAAATACAAGAAAATTTACAGAAATATTTTCATCAGAAGTGGTCCACACACCTACAACAATTACACTTAAACATTAAGTACAAGAAGGGAAACGTGAACTAGATTGCAGACTATCTCAGTCGGGACTTGGTTTTGGTGCTAACCATCGTTCTTAATTCTTGTGGGAACAATACATCTGGGTGGCCACAATTATACAATAGTGACTCTAACTTTACTGCTACTTATTAGACATTGAGTGCAGGAAAACAAGTATTGAACTTCCACCTCTAGGATGTTCTCTTATTCTATCTATGTTATCTTTGTGTTCCTTGAAGCAAGGGTCCAAAGATAATTTGGGAGGAGAATTACAGTTGGATGGCAGGGAACTTTGGTGTGGAGATTATAGTAACAATACTTCAGAAGTATTTCTACTAGTCAAATATTCGAAAGGAAGTTAACTAGTACATCAAGTATTTCACTTCTCGTGCCATCGCTAATACATCCATCAAGAAGCAAGGTATGTACACTCCTATTCCTACCCCAAATAAGCCTTGGGAGTCAATATCCATGGATTACATGTTGGGTTTTCCCTCCACTAAAAATAGTCATGATTATGTATTTGTGGTTGTTGATTAATTCTTGAATATGGCCATTTTGGCACCATATAAAAAGAGTATGACAACTAAGGCCATTGTTAGGTTCTTCTTTGACCATAATTGGGTTCATTTTGGGATACCACCGACCATTATTTCAGATAGGGATAGCAGGTTCCTTAGTACCTTCTAGTCAAGCCTATGGTCTCCGATGGACACTAAGTTGACCAAATCAATTTCCTTTCATCCCCAAACAGATTGGAAAACTGAAGTGGTCAACAAGATGATTGTGCATATCTTGCGAATATACAATTCCAAGAAGCCATTTACATGGTATGAGACCCTTCCATATCTTCAACATAGATATAATATATCCTTCCACAACTCTATTGGACACAACCCTTTTTAGGCCTTTCTAGAGTTCTATCCATTAGCCCCCATTGATGTAGCTCTTCCCTGTTGATTTTTCTAATTTTCTTATCTGATAATTATTACCTTATGATTTCAAATAGATTTCAATTCCACTATTATCATTGAATAATTACACATTGAAAATTTCAACTGAAATAAAATTGTAGTAGAAATAACAGAATCACAGAGAAATAGCTATGCACAATAGACACAAGATTTATCCTAGGAAAACCCGAACTCAGGAGAAAAACCCAACCAACTTTTCTCTAGAATAAATTTAATCCAAGTTCACAAATACATCACTAGAAAAATGAAGAATCCAAGCACATAGAAATTTGCACCCTAGTGTGAGGAAGAGCCCTCAAGCATGGTGCATCACTAGAAAAATATAGTGCAACTGGTAACTAACAACTTACACTGCAACTGGAAAATGGAATGAAGCAACTGGGAAATGCACACTAGAAGAGGAGAGTTGATGAGATGTGTAATAATGAAATAAACTTGCCTTTATTTAAGCTAGTTAAGTCACCTTATTTTACTGGCAGGGCCGACTTGTCAATTTTGTCCTTTAACTTTATTTTATTTCTTTTGTTTCTTACAAGTGTTTCTTTAATGCTTCAATAGAGCCGACTTCATATTCTTGTGTTTTGTTTTCTTCTTGTTCTTTCTGGATTCTTCTTCAATGGTTTCCTTGACATTTCATTGTCTTCTTGGATTTCTTCTTTCACAGAAATGTTGTCCTTGAGCATGGTTGGTGTAATATTCTATGGAATGCATCTAGTTGATGTATAATTCTCCCACATAGCACCTCGACTCTCTGTCAGTCCTTGTCAATTCACATGATCAAGGATATTGACTATACATGGGCTATTATCATTAGCCAAATCATATGGCCATTTGAGGAGAATGTATGACCAATGATAATACATGGAGAACATCAAAACCCTGGTCCATTCTCCTTATCCAAGTCACATGGCCATCTGAGGAGAATGTATGCTTGATGTTTCTCAAACATCAACACTCCCTCTTAGGGAGGGAGACATTTTGAATCACGCTAAGCTTGTCTCTGGAGCACCTAGAATCTTTATCACTCCTTGTCAAGTCAGCATGACCAAGGAGAAAGAATACGCCTATGCCATTCTCCTTAGCCAAGTCACATGGCCAGTCTGAGGAGAATGTCTTCCCGTTGCTTCCAAAAAATCAACACTCCCTCTTAGTGAGGGTTACATTATGAATCATGTCAATATTATCTCTAGAGCACCTCGAGTCTTTATCATTCCTTTTCAAGTCATTATGACCAAGGAGAAACACTATGCCTAGACCATTCTGCTCAGCCAATTCAGCATGGCCACTCTAGGAGAATGTCTTCCTGATGCTACTCATATGTCCGTTGCCCTGGATAGAGTATTGGTGAGGATGTCTACAATATTCTCATCTGTGGGTGTGTAGTGGAGGTTCACTACTCCTTTCCATACCATGTCTCGAATGACATGAAATCTGTTGATATGTGGATATGTACTAGAGTTTCACTGCTCCATTCTATACCATGTCTCGGATGAAATCATATTTGATCTCAATCTCTTGATCAAATAGTTCTGCAAGAATTATCTGAAACCACATTGCTTCACAAATTGCGACAGTGGATGTGATATACTCTATCTCTACTGTACTGAGTGCTTCAAAAAATTTCTTTCTACTTATCCCAAAAATCATAATTAATCCGAAGTTGAAGCAACACCTCGAGGTGCTCAATCTGTCTATTGTAATCCCTTCCCCATCAGAATCTATATATCCCTACAACCTCAATTCACCACCTAAGATAGATCATATCCAATTGTATCATGTTGGTTCCTCAACACATTATTCGCTACAACCCAATGGAATTGCCTTGGGATTCAATAAAATATTGGCTCAGTGTGCTATCTGTAAAGAAAATATATGGCCTAGTATTGACCAGGTACATCAAGGATCCAATCCACTACCTGTACATTGTGGGATCAATCAAATATGAAAATGAAGCAAAATAACTCAACTTCTTGATATTTGTCTCCATAGGTGTAGCCATGGACTTTCATTCCATCATATAGAACCTCATTAGTATCCAATCATTGAGAAGTATCTCATTGATCTCTGTAACACTTCAAATCCTAAGAAATGATACATCTGGACAGGATCCTCCACCTTAAACTTTGATGCCAACTCCCTCTAACACTAAAGCACACCCTGTTGTCCAGTCTGCCTCAAAATATGCTTCCTCTATAAATTAGGCAAAATCCATACCCGAGTCCTCCTAACTAGTTGCCTCCTTTGTCACTATAGCAAAGTCTATTGAAAAAAGGGAATCCTCTGAGGAGGTATCACATCTCCTAGAAGCCTGTTGTCCCTGAAGCTTCTTTCTGGCCTCCTCAACTAATGACATATATCTANTCCTGCAAGAATTATCTGAAACCACACTGCTTCACAACTTGTGACAATGGATGTGATATACTCTATCTCTACTGTACTGAGTGCTACAAAAATTTTCTTTCTACTTATCCCAAAAATTGTAATTAATCCCAAGTTGAAGCAACACCTCGAGGTGCTCAATCTGTCTATTGTACTCCCTTCCCCATCAGAATATATATATCCCTACAACCTCAATTCACCACCTGAGACAGATCATATCCAATTGTATCATGCTAGTTCCTTAACACATTCTTCACTACAACCCAATGGAACTACCTTGGATTCAAAAAAATATTGGCTCAGTGTGCTATCTGTAAAGAAAATATCTGGCCTAGTATTGACCAGGTACATCAAGGATCCAATCCACTACCTGTACATTGTGGGATCAATCAAATATGAAAATGAAGCAAAATCACTCAACTTCTTGATATTTGTCTCCATAGGTGTAGCCATGGACTTTCATTCCACCATATAGAACCTCATTAGTATCCAATCACTGAGAAGTATCTCATTGATCTCCGTCACACTTCTAATCCTAAGAAATAATACATCTGGACAAGATCCTCCACCTCAAACTCTGATGCCAACTCCCTCTATCACTGAAGCACACCCTGTTGTCCAGTCTTCCTCACAATATGCTTCCTCTATAAATTAGGCAAAATCCATACATGAGTCCTTCTAACTAGCTGCCTCCTTTGTCACTATAGCAAAGTCTATTGAAAAAAGGGAATCCTCTAAGGAGGTATCACATCTCCTAGAAGCCCGTTGTCCCTGAAGCTTATTTTTGGTCTCCTCAACTAATGACATATATCTATCAATCCTAGAAGATGTCTCTCTACCACTTTAACCTGAGGGGGAACTCCATCTGAATGATTGGGTCTCCCACTGATCCAAATGACTCTCTCTGAGATCAGGTTCACTCTAAGTATGCATACTCTCTCTGAAACTTGACTCCCTCTGAGTCTGTACAATATTTGGATCCATATTCTCCCTTTTCATTTGCTAACCTCCTCTGAAGTATGATCTCCTATGAACTATCTTGGGAGGTTTCTCCTCCCTAATGGATACTAAGGGTTGACTCCCTTTGAACTATGGCTCCCTCTGAGCTTGTATTTGGTGGGGCCACCTGCCTCACCACTACTGCAGCCACCTACTCCTTCTCACAACTGGAAGGTTTGGAATCAATGATGTGGCTAATCAATTCGATATAACTCAAGAACCTTTGAGGTCATTTTAACTCCCTAAAAGAACCACTAGGAGTTGCATGCCTCTTTCCATCCTGCTAAGTGTCATGAATCCATGTTGGCCTCTTCCTAGTCATAGCAACATCTCTAGGTAGATCCACTGGCTCTGCTTCCTCTAATGACTCCTCCTGATAGTCTGAAGGATGAAAAAATGGACTAGAGGGATCTATACCTTCATCCTCCGAACCCTCATGCTCCTCATTATCAATTTTCATATGAGACTCTCTATATCCCACAAAAGTTACCCTTCTTTATAGAAGGTTCTAACTTTGTCCTTTTCTCCTTCAGTGCATGGATGTATACTATCATGTCCAGACAATCTGCTCCATGTCTCAAACTAGAGACCATATGACATGTTTTCACCTACAACCATCACTATAGCTTCCTCTTAGAGATATCACCTATGACCTTCCTAGAACAATAAAAAAAACAATCATCAGTATATCTCCCTCTGAGAGCTATCACCTGTGAACTTCTCGGAAGAAGAGCCAAAACAAAACACAAGAACACAAATTTTCTAGTTTTGTGACCAATTATTCCTCCACGGTAACCTTCCCAGAACAAGAATATATCCATGGTAACCTTCATGGCATTTAACCTTATTCATGGGGTTACTAGGCTAGAGAAGAGATTAATTCATCTTGCAAACAAGTGCATCATTAATATTAAACATTGAGCATTTACATATTGATCATTGTACCAACAATATTCAAGTGTTACTACACATTTTATAGTAAAATCACTCAACAATAATAAACCTCTAAATACTGTTGTCCCAGTTACAACATTTACTTAAGATGTAGCAATATAAAATATCAAACCTGATATGAAAACCTAGAGTCTTGTTGCTCAAGTTCCATTTTATCTCAAGATGTCATACATTGTAGGAGACACCATCAATGTTTCCTCTAATCTCTTAGAATGTCCACCATCTTGATAAGAACCCACAAAATCTGAAACATAAGGTTCAATGTCCAGGAAAATGTTAATGAGCTTGAAAGCCGTAAAATTTCAAATTTGACCAAATGTCAATATCAGAGGTGCAGTTGATGCGCTAGGGAAAATTGAGTTGCTCTGTGTTGGAATTAGTTCTAATGAATTTCAATAAATGCTCAACAAGCTTTACAAAATGTTGTTGCAACTGCTATAGTGAATTTGGAGTGAAATTTTAACTTTCACCAAATTGCAATATGAGACCATCAGGAGGTGCACTATGCTAGGGTGAGCTGATCTATGGAAAAATTAATCTCAACGTCCTCCAATAAATTTCTCAATGAGTTTTACAAAATTTTACTGTAGTTTTTGTTGTTGCCACAATGAGAGTGTGCAATGGAAGATTTCAATAAGGCTCTGATTCCATGCCGATTTTTCTAATTTCCAGATATGATAATTATTGTCTTATGATTCCAAATAGTTTCCAATGTCACTATTATCATAGAATAATTACACACTGAAAATTTCAACGAAAATAAAACTACAGTTGAAATAACATAATCACAGAGAAATAGTCATGCACAATAGACACAAGATTTATCCTAGGAAAACCCAAACTTAGGAGACAAGCCAAACAAACTTTTCTCTTGAATAAATTTTATCCAGGTTCATAAATACATCACCAGAAAAATGAAGAATCCAAGAACATATAAAGTTGCGCCCTAGTGTGAGGAAGAACCCTCAAGCATGGCGTGTCACTGGACATAGATAACACAACTGGTAACTAACAACTAGCACTGCAACTAGAAATTGGCACAAAGAAACTAACAAATGCGCACTAGAAGTGGGGAGCTGATCATATGTGTAACACTGAAATGAACTTGCCTTTATTTATATTATTCAAGTCACCTTATTTTACTGGCAGGGCTAACTTGTCATTTTTGTCCTTTAACTTTATTTTATTTCTTTTGTTTCTTTTACAAGTGTTTCTTGAATGCTTCAATGGAGCCAACTTGATCTTCTTGTCTTCTATTTTCTTCTTGTGCTTTCTATATTCTTCTTCAATGGTTTCCTTGACATTTCCTTGTATTCTTGGATTTCTTCTTTCATAGAAAGGTTGTCCTTGAGCATGGTTGGTGTAATATTCTCTGGCATGCACCCAATTGATGTATACTTCTCCCACATAGCACCTCAAGTGTCTGTTAGTTATTTTCAAGTCACATGATCAAGGATGGAGACTACACCTGGGCCATTCTCCTTAGCCAAGTCATATGTCCATTCGAGGAGAATGTCTACCAGATGTTAATACATGGAGAAGATCAATGCCCAGGGCCATTATACTTATCTAAGTCACATGGAAATCTAAGGAGAGTGTCTTCTCAATGCTACCCAAACATAAACATTCCCATTCCATCTTCACTGACAGAGTCCTCCCACACTTAGACTGAGCCACATAGAGGAGAAAAATTTGTTGAATGGATCCAACACCTCCAACAATAGGTTCATGATATATTATATAATTCCAATGCTAAGTATAAACAACGACATAACCAACATCAGGTTCCACACAAGTTTCAATTTGGTGACAAGATTTGGTTTCATTTTGAGCAAGAGTGCCTCATTGGTTCCCAAAAGAAGCTCAAACCAAATTCAATATGGTCCTTACACCATCACAAAGTTTGTGGGTGAAAAAAAAATTGAATTGAGTATTCATCCTTTCCTTGGATTACACCCTATATTTAATGTGGAGCCACTTCAACCATATTTCCCACCTCTTCTAGAAACCTAGGAGGTGGCTGCGAAATTGGATCCAGCTGTGCTAGACACCTAGGAGGTGGTTGAGAAACTGGATCCTATAAAATTCAATCTTGACTAACTTGAGTAGGCTATAGTGGATTCTATCATGGACACTAAGACAAAGGGAATGAACCAACAAAATATGAAACTATCAGGTTGTTGAAGCAAGACAAATTTTTCAACAAGGAAAATAGCTCACCTAGATTCAAATTCAATAGACGTTTCCCCATCTACTACTGGAACTTGACGCAATGGGGACCATTTCTTTCCGAGGAGGGAGGACTGATCCAATTCGGTACAATGACCACCCACCTCTTCCACTGACTCAACATAGTTCTCCATTTGGAAAATCTTCTTATGATTTTCAAGGATTTTGTGGGTCCTAAGCTTCTAGGGCCATTTTGAGGCCTTAATGAGATTTTTAGACAAGAAACATGGCCTGGCTCTACCTGCTTGGATTTACATTAAACAAATCTAGGCTAAATTTTTTTATTGTTGTACTTAGTTAGAGATTTCCAACAAGCTACTATGTTCACCAAACAAATATTGTATGTGAGATTTGTGTTCCTAGAAATTTGATGTAGAAACTAATTCTTGTTATAGCCCTAAAATGCTGTATCCATGCATACATGGCCTTGTCTCTCTTACTTGCATATTTGGCCAAAGAACTGCTAAGAAGATCTTCTTCAAAAACCATTTTTTAAAATATGTACGCACCCTGCACCATTACAGCCCACATACATACGCTTGATGCACCACTACATCTCACATACATATGGTTGCTGCACACTAAACATCTTGCATATACTTGCAAAAGTTGTAAAAATTAAAAAGTTGCAAGGAATTCGTTGAAATTCACGGGCTATTGGAAGTTTTCCAACTAATCCACTTGCTATAGCCCGATGCCCAACCGAATAACCATCCTTTTTTCATATTAAATGAGGTGTTGGTGTCTCATTTCACATTCAAGAATAAGAATAGTGAAACTTTGCCCAATTTTACTCCACGTCCTTGCCAAAGATTGTGTTACCTTTTGTGAGATATTGCCTCAGTATTCCCTCATCAACCCCTTCTTCCTCCATTCAATACATTCCCTTTCTTGAGGTAATCAGAAGATTGAGAGAAGAATTCCATTCAAGGTGGACATGGAGCATGGTAAAGAGGATCCAAGACCAGGTTCATAGATTGTGGCCAACATAGGTTGTAAGTTTCAGTCTTTGTATGATGAATAAAAGAATCACATTTTCCTATCCCAACTGATGATGTTTTGTGTATTTTCATTGATTTATACTTAGCATTTAATATCTAACCCCAACTCATGAATAGAATAATATGCTTGTATTCCTTGTTTTCCTATCTTTGGATGCAGGTCATCCTTGGGAGGAGATGTGCAGTCATTGGAACTACCAAGCTTGAGGAGATCATCACTAGATGTGGGATCAAAGGTACAGTTAACTGATCTCTTCTCTTATTTCTTTATTTTTGTTTGTTTTGGTATGTTTGGGGTAGAGTAAAATCGATTGAATTTTAGACGATCATTTGCTCTATCTACATCTTAAACCCTAGTGTAGTTAAAGGGGGGATTTTCTTGCTAGCATAAATGGTGACCATATTAGGGATCTCTCTAGGGTTTTTTAGGGGGTTTTGGGTTGATTGATTGGTTTGTTTTTCTTTTGAGTTTCTTTCAAGTTTTTTGAGTCTGTCAAGGGGTTTTGTTCACCTTCAGGGTGCATACCTGTTGTCCCTGCCCTGTAAGAATGCCTAGTATTTTTTATTTTTGAAAAGACACGAAGATGTATGCACCCTGTCTTGGGTCATCTCGCGTACATACATGCTCTACACAGTAAACAACCCGCATACATATGCAGACTGCTGTTGCAACAACTCGTGTCTTTGTTGCATGAAAGTTTTTTGAAAAAGAGGGAGTTTGCCTCTTTCCTGATTGAAGTTCACACTTCGCAGGGCTTTCTTGATTAAGTTCAGAGTCTATGTTTTTGGCCATAGCCTGGGTGTAGCCTCCAGTTTAAATGTTTCCTTAGTCTTATTGTGTTTGCCTTAGAAGGTTTTAAACAAGTTGTTGAGTCTTAGATCTGCCTTTTTGGTTTCTTGATTGAATCCCTACGATCCACAGCGGGATGAAGGTATTTTCTAGTCTTGTTTTAGTTTTGTTTTTATCCTTTTTACTTGCTTTGAAAAAAGAAAAAGATTTACTTCGGTTTTTCTCTTTAAAGTGGTTTTAAAAAAAAGAATTTCATTTTCTTGTATTTTAGTTTGGTAAAGTAGTTAAAAGTTGTTATTTGAAAAAGGGAAAAAGAGTCTTTATTTTCAAGTTCTTCTTGATTTCTTGAAACATAAGTATCTTGTAGTCAAGAGAAAGCAAGTTTAGGTTTTCTTTACAAGATCTTGAAATGTTAGTTAAGAAAAGTTGAGTTTACAAAGAGTTAGTTACAATCTTTTCTTTTAAATTCGAAGTAATTTTTCTTTCAAGTGATTTAATTTTCTCCTCCTTTTCATCTCTTTATAAAACCATTAGTTTAACTAGCGTGCCTTATGAGTATATCAAGCCTTTAAAAAAAACACTTAATCTAAAATACACTAGAATTTTCTATTTGTAGGGTTCACAAACTAGTTTAAGGTTTTAGGGCCTTGAATTAGGTTTGGAGAGGAAACTCTTCAAGGCCGTTAAATCAAACATTAGAGTCTAAGTTATGGAGTGCTTACGTCTAGTGTCATAAAAGTTAGCTGGGACCCCCTTCTAACATAGGGGATAAAAACAAGGTCGTGTGAGGAAAGGTAGCAAGGATAACCCCTCCAAAGTCGGACTGAATGTAGTGGGGAAGGTATATTGAGGGTCTGTCTCGTGAATAATACTAACTGCATTTGCCTATGGAGCTTCGTGGACCTCAAATCCGTTCAAGATCCTCTATTTTCTTCTGGACCATTTGCTTTTGATACCCTTGATAGTATCTAGACTTATCATCCTGCTCATTACAATCTGCCCGAGTGTCGACTGTACCCGCCTGATGACTGACTGTGAGCTGGAAACCTAGTTGCCCATATTCTACGGACTTACATGGGTGACTGAGGGGGTATACCATGGTACCTAGGGAAGACGTCGTATTTCGCTTCACAGAGTATACCTGGAGGGTTCTTCCATGTTCATGTTGCACTTACATCGATTAGTTTAGCTAGTGTTGATTTGTGTAACTGTCCTTCCTAATACATAGTTGATTGCTTGATTTTTCGTTAGGAATTTTTTAGTGTGTTCTTAGTGTTCAAACACTAGTGAAGCCTTACTCTGTCGGTTGATCATTTCACAAGGTGGAATATCAACAGCTCCGCCAGTTGTGAAGGCTTCAAGGCTTGTCTCCAATTACAATGGAGCCTCCTCCAACACCGTTACGATGTAGACTTTGCCAAGAAGGGTCATTCGGAGCAACCAGACCATAAGAAACTGTTCCTGAGCCTACTCTGTGAGGAGACTATTCAACTCCGGAGGAACCTATCATAGTTGACCTTGAGCCAGAGGCTCTCAGGCCAGCTAACACTCCGATTACTGACTTTTTGGCACCAATCTTGATTCAAATTGTCCCTCCCGAGGTGATGCCTTCTGAGCGCCAGCTAGTCCTACAAGCGACAATGGAAGAGAATGCTGCTACTTTGTCTGGGAGTCCTCATACTACCGTTACATCTACTACCACAGAAGGCATCCTACCTCCTCTCCCACCTTCTCCAGTCAGGACCACAATGGTCTCGACTCCCTCAACTTTAGGCAATGGTCTGATACCGTTATTGGCTTCGACCATTACTCTGTTTACTTAGAGTGTGAGATGGTCCGTCCCTTCTTATATTAGATTCCTGACTTTGATTAAAAATTGGTTCTTACTTACTCTACCTTATATACCATGGGTCTGGGGGTAGGGAGCTCAAACTCTCCTATGCAAGGGTCAATCGGGGGCACTTCCATCCCTTTTAATGCTATCCCTTACGGTGGGGTTCATATACCTCCTCCATCCCCTTCACTCGGTGGTGCTTTTCAACATCCAATCGGGCCAAATGCTAATTATAGCTTGTTTGGTGGAGGTAGTTTAGGACCTTATTATTATACAATCTTGGTGGGATCTATGTCATTCTCTTTTTTTGGTGTGTTTGGGAACATCTCTTTTTCTTCGGTTGTTGTCTCGACTGGGGGAAGCCCCGATTTTGGTCAATAGAACCCAATGCAAGGTACTATTCCTTTACAGGGAGTGACGACTAGATTTTTCTCTACACAGGGTCTTTGGAATCCTTGGCAAGTATTAGTTCCCTCACAATGGATGTCGGTAGGGGGAAATCCCTTCCATTCTCAATGGAAACCCGAGTATGGCTCTATACCTCTACTCGTCAAATCAGGTGGGGGCATCCCCTTCCAAGGTCCTTGGAACCCAATGCAGGGAGAAATTCCTGCAAAAGCTATGTTGTCCAATTATCTACTAGACTTGTTGAGATTACTGAATGACCCAATTTTTGACGATCGACATTTCCCCCCCATGTTGACTAAGTTTCCTTCTGATATTTCGAAATTTGTAGGCAAGCCTGGCGAGGATCTAGGTGATCATGTGAAAACATTTCATTTATGGTTCTCGTCAAACTCGTTGAGTGACAAATCCATCTAGCTACACCCTTGTCAACACATTTATATAAGGGGTGGCGACAAATGGTATATTGAGATCGATCTCTCTAGGTACTCTTACTTCAATGACTTGGCAATGGTTTTTTTGAACCATTTCTAGTTACTTGTGAGATACGATGTTGACACCGAATTGATGGCCAACTTTGAGAAAAACAAGGCCGAACACATCTCTGATCATATATGAGAATGAGGACATCGAAAGAGCTTAATTAAGGTCCAAGTCCCTCCAAATTTCTTGCTTGAGTGGTTCCCGAAGTCTTTGGTTCCCTGCGTATCCAAGGACGTAGCGACTTCCAATTTTTTTTCAAAAGAGGAGGTGATTATGAGAGTGCAACAGCTTGAATTGATATACTCTTAGTCCCACATACTATATGATATTTTTCCAGATGTGTCACGGTCTATTCTTGATAAGGCAAAGAAAAATTATGGACCCCATGCCGATAGTATTGTGGGTTCAACACAAAGAAAATCCACAGACCTATTGTCGAATCAATTGCAACAATTGTCGATACAATAGACTATGGCTAGCCAGACTTACAGTTTGGTTTCCCCCCCTACCCAGACATTGGACGTACATAGTGTGTAGTCAACGAACCCTAAGACCAAACAACAGCCCGAGGGAAAGAATAAAAAATGAAATAAGAAGGGTAAAGGGGATAAAAAGGCTACCAATAATGCTAGTGGGGGGAAAATAGAGAAGAAGAAGTCGAAGTATCCATGTAATCTTTGCATGGAAGACCACCCGACCCATCTATTCCCTCAACTTAGAGAATCTCAAAATATATTGGCGCAACAACAACTTGTTGTGATAACGAACCCTTTTCCACAAGAGAAAAACATGGCCCAGGCTTCATCATCATCGAGCATGGCAGGGGGCAGTCAGGGAACCCTCGCACCTACCAATAACAAAATGGCCACAAATATTTACATGATGAATGGAAAAGCTAATATAGTGACTAGGGCTAGAGATTATGGAATGCTAAAATCTTCCGAGAAGGGCAAATAATCCACAAAACCACCAACTCCTCTCCAGATTGATAAGGTGATGGGAGAAACGATGACTTGAATCCAAAAAGTTGTGTTTAAGAAGGATTCTCATAATCCAAATGTGAGGGCCTCCCAGAACTACTCCATTGTAGAAGATTTGGAACAGACCCCTTGTGTGATGTTTTCTTTGGAAGTCCTCCAGAGTTTCCCCTCACATAGGAAAGCTCTCTTGTCCACCTTGGCATCAATAAAGACTTGTAACCCAAGAGCGATCATTTTTTATCCAACCGACTTGAAACCCCTTCTTCCTTACCATGTTGCATTTCAGATAGTAGTGGATTACACCATGAAATATTTTACGTGGAACATTTTTCTCACAGTGGCCAATGAGGGTGCCTCGACTTGCGTGATGTCGTTGGCACGTTAGAAGGCCATTGGAAAACTTGGGTTGTTTCTGTCGCCTACATTGCTTACAATGTTTGACAATCGGTCATTCAGACCACATGGAATTATTCCTTCCTTCCCTGTGCAGTTGGGAGGTAAAACCATGTGTGTCGAAGTTGAAGTGGTTGATGTGCCTCTCGACTAAAACCTATTGTTAGGAAGGAGTTGGACTTATGTGATGCATTCAGTGG